>BJKM01000737.1:0-32500 GCA_015082035.1 Chaenogobius annularis
GCCGACAGCCACTCATACCAGCCCCGGCATATCATCGCCCTCTTTCCCCTCATCCATTAGTTCCCCAGAGTCCCTCTCTCAGAGCCAACAGGCACAGGGATGCCTACTCCAGAGGCACCGGACACTGGGATTCACCTCTGGTTCTCTTCAGTCTCTCCTTTTGACCCTCTTCTCGCATCCCATTCGACTCTTCATTCATACATAAAGGTCCAAATTTGAAATGAGGATTTTTTTAAATTCCAACTCACATCAGAAAGTACCACCTCTAGGGATCATAAAAATACCATAAAGTAGATAAATGGATAAATTATACATTTGTACCATTGACACACACAGCACGCTTACCTTGGACTTAACATATGTAAACTTCGGGGGATACGAAACTTTCAAAACAGATTTCTCCCTCGCTGAGCGTCTGTCAGACGGCTGAGCGCTCCGCACATGTGCGAGTTGCTGATTTGGGTCGGGCAGTGCTGCAAAACGCGGAAGTAAGATATTGGTTTACCCCCCGCAGTAAATAATGTTGTTTGGATGTAACAACTCGTAAAAGGACCCGAAAAGAGATCAAAATGTTGATGGAATGCTCCAGGCTCCCGTGAGCAGACACAACCAAAACAGTTCCACCGTCGAGTACAGTAATAAAGCCTCGCATTTTGACGACGTAGCATGGCGATTTAGAATTACGTTTTCAAACTTAAACGGGTACTGCGTGGCTGTAACTGATATTGGACAGCAACTGGTTACATCCGAAACACTTCTTCTGAGGGCAATTTCAAAAATCCAAGTGAAAACATTTTGAAAAACATTTGGAGCATTAATCTCAAAGTAATTCCCCTTCTTTTCATCGCTAGTAGGTTCTTCGTTTGGATAATTTCTTTTCTTTTACAAGTCGTTGAAGTCGAGAGTATCATCATGTAACAAAACTCGACCAAAATTCAAGTCCTATTCGTGGTGAAGATCCTTTTTTTTTGGAGTTTGTTTAATCTGCTGTTCTCATTTTATTTTATATGTATAATATACAAGGTTTAAAAAATAACAAAGACCTTGTCGTTTTTGCTTTTTTAATTTTTTCAGATCATCCTACAGGGCAAGCCCTTCTTTATTTCAGACCAAGAATCTGCTTCTCATCTCTACGATGAGTAACTTTAATGCACCTCAAGGCAACACACAGAAGTAGCAGACTCACGCATTTTAATATTTTCATGCAACCGTCAAACTCCTTAGTAGAACGATTCTTTCTCTCGTTCCAAGGTTTCAAGGGAAGAAAGCTCCTTCTGTCTTAGTCTAGTCTAGTCTAACAGGTTCTCACGTCCGTTCGAATTTTACCCCACTATCGTTCTAGACATTCTTTTGGGGGTTCGATCAGTCAGAAGGCACTCATACGATAACACCTCTTTAGTAGATCAGTAAGAGCTATTCTATAATGCCGTTCCTCATAGTTCTCGACTTGTAGTCTACTCTCCTCCATCAATCCTTCACCCACATTGCTTGTACTCGAGTCACTATAATCAGCCAACTTCTACTCTCAATTCGCTGTCCCAAAATCCGATGCTCAGCACCGAACTTCGACGATCGTCCAAATTCCTCTTCTTCGATCTAAATCAGACTACCCTCTCATCTATCTTTCGTTCCACTCATTCTCAATCTTATCCAGCTCTCCATTAAGTTCCCTCATCCATCGCTCATAGTAATTTCATTACTATCTGCAGTTCGTCAACTCCTTTATAAGGATAATTATCCCGTTCTCCTCAACCTTTCTCTCTACTCCGGAGCAAGGCGATGACCATGTAATCCACACTGTTTAACGATTGCTCGTCCGAACATCAACCCCATCACTCTCGCACCTTAATCATACCCATGCACTTCCATCGGCGACCCACGAACACATTGTCTTTTATGCCATCCATCTGACTTGAGACGATTACTGCACCGCCAACTCTGTCGCACTCACCTGCTCTCCGTATCTTCCAATTCATCGCCTGAAACTCTTTCAAAACTCTATTCAACTGCACCGGTATTAATCCTCTTCTCCAGTAATGGACAGACTGCTTTTAGATTCCATCCAGCTCCTCTTCAGAGAGTCCTCGACTATCCAGCTCCTCTTCTCTTGTGCCACTCAGTTGACATCTCATTTTCAGACAGGCTTTACGTTGAGATCCAGACCGTCTTTGCTCATTTTAAATCCTCTTTCTGAATTGCCTGGGGTGATTACCCGAGACGGGGCCCCCGCCCACAGCCTCTCTACTCAGCCAACTCTAATCGATCCATCATCGATCCATCATCACTATTATCAATAAACATTATCTCATATTCTATTTGTTGTGGCGTGGTCCCTGCTCGTGAAATGTAGTTGATGTAATCATTGACTGTGGTTCGGGAGCGGGACCAGGCCTCAACCTCCTACTCCTCCAGAAACCACGCCTCCACTCTTTAACCACACCTCTAATTACCCAGAAGCTCTATTTATACAGGCCTATCCCTACATCTCTTGTTGTGTCTGCTCTCTCGACCCCACCCTCCCACCCCATGTCTCTGTCATCTTCACCCTAACACATCATAGGAGGGGGGTTCTGAATCGGCTGGGTTGAATAGACGGAGCCCCCATCCACAGTCTCTCTACCCAGCCAACTCTAATCGATCCATCATCGATCCATCATCGTCGATCCATCATCACTATTATCAATAAACATTCTCTCTTATTCCTTTTGTTGTGGCGTGGTCCCTGCCAGTGAAGACTTAGCCGTTTTTTTTCATCTACCAGTAAGGCCTGTACAAGATAGCACAACATTACTCTCAACGGTCTGATTTGAGCTGAAAGAAAGTATTTTTTCAAACAAGTCAACCCCCAACCTTCTTTTCATTTTGATAATTGTAGAGTTTTGAACCAGATACAAAATGTTTGGCTTGCCATACAAATCTTGAGATTGTTTTATTTCACACATCAAACAGCTGGTTGAGGATGGAAATGAGAAAAGTCTAAAGAGAGAGAGAAATCTGGGCAAAACATTCATTTTTATATTTTCAATCCTTTGACTTACACTCAAGTATTAATTTTTCAAGCTCTTTTTGTTTTTGTAGTGTAGAGAGGTCTGTAATATTTCTCCAAAATTGATAGTTCTTTATGGAGGACCACACCTAAATTATCCTTAGAGATTCTGTTTGTCATTTAAATAGATAGATCATTTCAGTTTTTTGTACATTTAATTTGTAACCAGACATTGGACACATTTTTTTGAAGGATATGCATCACATTGGGTATGGACATTTCTGGTTCAGACAAAAATAATAGAACATCATATGCAGCAGACAGTTTTATTTTCCATCCCATCAATTGAGACACTATAAATTGTATTTGATCGTCTATTATATTATATGGGCTATTGGTTGCAAATACAAAGCAAACAGGAGGGGGGACCAGGCACAGCCCTGGCTCACCCCTCTTTACAGCTTTGTTCTGCTGCTTTTATATATGATTAATTATGTGTAAGGATCGTTTTATCTTATCTTGTGTCTGTAGTCTGTTAATAAATCCTGTCTGAACATTGTGGATTAAGTTTGGGAGGTTTTGTTCCATTCTTTTGGACATGATTGAGGTGTAGATACGATAGTCCACATTCAGAATAGAAATGGGTCTAAAGCCTGTGTTGCTTTGAGGCACCATTGAGCATTTTCATACATTTAAAGATATAAGACTTATCTTTACTAAGCCATTCATCATGAATTGAATTTTTTATGTATTTTTTAAACAAGCTGCATTTTTATGGAGCAATCAGCTCGGCCCCCTCTGCATTCCAGCTTACTGTGTCAGGGCACAAAACGGCTGGATTCATATACAGAGCTGGATGGTGTCGACATATGTGAATGCATGGTTAACTAAACATGGACCGGCCTCCTGCTGGTGCCGAGTCAGGACTAGACATGGACCGATCTCCTGCTGGGGCCAGAGTCAGGACTAGACATGGACCGGCCTCCTGCTGGTGCCGAGTCAGGACTAGACATGGACCGATCTCCTGCTGGGGCCAGAGTCAGGACTAGACATGGACCGGCCTCCTGCTGCGTGCCAAAGTCAAGACTAAACGTGGACCGGCCTCCTGCTGGTGCCAGAGTCAGGACTAAACGTAGGACCGGCCTCCTGCTGGTGCCAGAGTCAGGACTAAACGTGGACCGGCCTCCTGCTGGTGCCAGAGTCAGGACTAGACATGGACCGATCTCCTGCTGGGGCCAGAGTCAGGACTAAACGTGGACCGGCCTCCTGCTGGTGCCAGAGTCAGGACTAAACGTGGACCGGCCTCCTGCTGGTGCCAGAGTCAGGACTAAACGTGGACCGGCCTCCTGCTGGTGCCAGAGTCAGGACTAAACGTGGACCGGCCTCCTGCTGGTGCCGAGTCAGGACAGACATGGACCGATCTCCTGCTGGGCCAGAGTCAGGACTAAGACATGGACCGGCCTCCTGCTGGTGCCAAAGTCAAGACTAAACGTTTGACCGCCTCCCTGCTCGTTGCCAGAGTCAGGACTAAACGTGGACCGGCCTCCTGCTGGTGCCAGAGTCAGGACTAAACGTTGGACCGGCCTCCTGCTGGTGCCAGAGTCAGGACTAAACGTGGACCGGCCTCCTGCTGGTGCCAGAGTCAGGACTAAACGTGGACCGGCCTCCTGCTGGTGCCAGAGTCAGATTGTCTCCCGCTCCGTGAGCACATTACTGTCACTGCTGTCAGCCTGTGAGCGCTGATTACAACAACATGAATAATACGGCTCGACTCCATGAGTGAGTGTTCTGCTCTGAGCTCTGACCCGCTTCTGCACACGCTGGGATTATGCTCACATGTCACTGCGCACTTATAATTACAATACTTACTATGGTCTGTGTCAGTGGAACTTAAGAACAACTTGACGGCTCAATGTTTAAATGACGTATGTTTTGTTGAAACATATGAAATGAAGTCCTATGAGTTCTCTTCTGCAGGAGTGTTTGCGCACACAGCCTGGTACAAAACGTTCAATAGAGCTGCTGCAGTTGCTGTCACCCAGCATGCACCACCAAACTCCAAACGAGCAGTGAATTTGGAATGAAACTAACGCCATCGGCTGTCGGTGTAATCCCTCATTCGTCCAGGAGTGTTCCATTCTCAATCTGTGATTCTCAGATTGAGAATGACTCTTGGATGACTTTTGTTTTTCTAAAGTGAGTGCAGATGACTACAAATGAATCTTTTTCTTCAAACTTTATTAGAGTTTAGAGATTGTGGATTGTTTTTGCACTGGGATTTACAAATGCGGGTGGTCAGAAAACTATAGGCCACATGGCAGAACAAAAGAGTAGTACAAGAACGTCCGCTTTTGTTCCAATGCTTTATAAATGTCCAAAGTGACCAGTCCAGTCCTTGACAGTCGGCTCTGTCCCTGGGATTCATCTCCTTCTTATTATTGTTTTTGCTGCATTTTTTTTACAGATTGCTGTGTAAAAGATGACAAGTAGAGCTCGCCAAAGCAAGAAAAGAGTTCAACTGCATCTTGTACGGATACTATCAATGAAATTATGTCTAGGGGATTTGATAAAAGAGACATGGAAGAATATTTGGATCTGGCTTTTGAAAATATTGCTTTACATTGCACCAAACAGCACAGATTTGAGGTTTAAAGTCTGGATTATAAAAATCTTCTACCAGATTGTAAAAGATATTCAAATGAAAAGCTTTGACATGTTGAAAGAATCCTTTGACTTGGAGAAACAGGACTTTTAGAGGTCTTTATAGTTATTATAACCAAGAATTTAAACAAAGTAATGACCATTAAAACCCTCTGACTGAAATAATATCTACTTTTCATAAATGTATTAACAATTTGGACAACCCCACTACTGAAAACATTAAAAATAAATGGGAATAGACAATAGACAATAGAAAATGGAAAAACATTTTTGAACAAACTTTGGACCAGGTGGGACCACCATTAGTGTCGTGACTTTTTGTGCTATGTCTGTTCTTTTTGTCTATTGCTCTCTGGTCGTGTTCTACTGTATGTTTTGTGTATTATGTTATTAAAATGATTTTATTTTTTAAATTAGAGAACATATAAAAAGAAACAGAGAAAGAAAAACTCGGCCAGAGAGAGAGCAGACACAAAATAAAAGCAGCAGACATCCAGCAAATAGAAAAAATATTTGAAAAAATAAAATCATGGCCTAGAGAACCCTAAACGAACGAAAACGCCCCATTTCGTCCAAAGCCTGTCAAATTTGTCCAATTTCAAGTCAAATCCATGTAATCCCTTCTGTAATCCCAACCGTCTTCGAAATGTGGAAAAAATAAAACTAAAATCTTTGTTTACTGGTTTAATTCTGGGTTAGCACTCGATTAGACCTGGTTTGGTCTTCGGTTAAGTCCTTGTTAGTTCAGACCTGGCTGGTTCTAGTCTAGTCCTAATTTAATTCTGGTTCAGTCCTGGGTGGGTGTTCAATGCTGGTAAAGTATTTTGTAAATTATTTCTCACAAAAATCTAATCTAGCAGTAGTTATTTTTATGTATTAACTAAATGTATTGAAATGTTGCGACCCAAAATGTAGTTACAATGTCGTGTTGTGCACTTCCGGCCCAGAGACCACGGTCCTCCAACAAATCTGGCCCTCGGGAAAATAAAGTTGAATAGCCCTGGAATAGTGTAAAACACACACTTTGAAGACGTACAACTACAGTAGGTGGCGGTAAATGCAACTTTTCAGTTGGTGGCCAACAGCCATGAAAAGTAACACAACAACAACAACAACAATTCATTTGTCCAGACCGAGTACACACAAGTACACACTCTGGAGGATAACAAACGCATTTCAACTCTCATCCAAGAGTTATTCTCAATCTGTGAAACAAGTCTGAGAACTCCTGTTTATATCCTACTCTGTGAAAGCCCTGCCCACAGGGCGGGACCCCTGATAATGGGCCATTGAAACTAAACTGAGACGGGCCATCTACATTCCATTGTTCCCTGACTTTCGCTCCCTCCTCCTTGAGTACCCGATTAGCATCCGAATGCCTCGGGCGTCTCCATGGTTTCAGCAAACCATTATAAACAACTGGAAGGTTGAATCTTAAACCACCATTACGATTATAATTTAAAAAAGACCTGAGCACAGGACTAATGTGATCGTACTTCCTGGTTCTAGGCAGGACCCGAGCAGCAGCAGTAGAATAGTAGTACACCGTAGTAGTAGAGTAGTATCATACAGTAGTAGTAGATTAGTAGTATACAGTAGTAGTAGACTAGTAGTACTATACAGTAGTAGTATACAGTAGTAGTTGAGTAGTAGTAGTAGTAGTAGTATACAGTAGTAGTCTACAGTAGTAGTAGACTAGTAGTAGTATACAGTAGTAGTAGAATAGTAGTAGTATATAGTAGTGGTAGAGTAGTAGTAGTATACAGTAGTAGTAGAGTAGTCTTATACCGTAATAGTAGAATAGTAGTAGTAATATACAGTAGTAGTAGAATAGTAGTAGTATACAGTAGTAGTAGAGTAGTAGTAGTATACAGTAGTAGTATACAGTAGTGGTAGAGTAGTAGTAGGATACAGTAGTAGTATACAGAAGTAGTAGAGTAGTAGTATACAGTAGTAGCATACAGTAGTAGTATACAGTAGTAGTAGAGTAGTGAATGAATGAATGAAAGTTTTATTTGCAGTGTCATACACTCAGGTGCCCCGCCCACATGGGCTTATACGACACTGTTAACATTAAATAAAGAAAGCTGTCCGTATAAACAACAATATCAGAACATAAGAAGATACAGCTTATTCATGTGATCTCTGGATACAATGACTCTTGCCATAAGGTCCAGGCCCTCTCCACAAAGGTTGACACACAGAACATTTCAGTTTCAAATAACCAGTACATCATTTCACCTTCCGGCCAAAACAAATCAGATTCTCCAAAACAGTAAAAATCAGAAATTCATTCTCTAACATAAATCAAATACAGATTTCTTCTTACGGCCACTTCCATAGAGGCAGCACTCCTGCTTATAGCAAAAGAGATAGTCTTCTTTAAATTATATTTCACATGGACAGTACATCTTTCTTATTAAAACATGACATGAAATTCATTCTCTAACATAAATCAAATACAGTACACACGCTGTCCTCCTCTTGGACTCCTTTAAAACGGCCCACTTCCACCTCTAGAGGCAGCACTCCTGCTCTGAGTTTAGCACAAAGAGACCTCTGTCTTCTTTTTAAATTATATTTCACATAAGGCCCAGAAACGAAACATTCCCAAACTGTACATCTCTTCTTAATTTAGGCTTTTGCAGCACATGTGATTTCCACTGCTCCTTATAGGTGTCAAATAATGTCTTTCTAATATTATTAATCTAGCACTTTAAATTATTGACAAAAAATGGTCCCATATTTGCGGCTGAAAATACAAACACAAACAGACACAAACAAAAGGCAGAGCTGTTCTCTTCACATCCAATGATTGCATTCTACTTTAGAGTATAATTCACAGTGGTGAGTTCTGTGTCCTCCTCCTGTAATGAACCTTAGAGCTGAGCCTTAGAGCTGAACCTTAGAGCTGAACCTTAGAGCTGAGCCTTAGAGCTGAGCCTTAGAGCTGAACCTTAGAGCTGAACCTTAGAGCTGAGCCTTAGAGCTGAACCTTAGAGCTGAACCTTAGAGCTGAGGCCGCTTAGAAGCTGAGCTTAGAGCATGAACCTTAGAGCTGAACCTTTAGAGCTGAGGCTCGTTAGAGCTGAGCCTTAGAGCTGAACCTTAGTAGCTGACTAGAGACCTTAAGCTGAGGCTTAGAGCCTGAATTAGATCCCTAGAGCTGAAGCCTTAAGCTGAGAAAGTAGGAATTTAGAGCTGAACCTTAGAGCTGGAAGCTTAAGAGCTGAACTAGGCACTTAGAGCCTTAACCAAATAGAGCTGATTAGACTGGCTTCAGAGCTGAACTTAGAGGCTGAACTGAGCTCTTAAGAGCGTGAGCCTTAGAGCTGAGCTTAAGAGCTGAATTTTATGGCTGAACCTTAGAGCTGAGCCTTAGAGCATGAGCTAGCAGCTGACCTTAGAGCTTGAACTAGGCTGAACTTAGAGCTGACGCCTTAGAGCTTGAACCTTTAAGCTGAACCTGCTAGAGCTTGAGCCTTAGAGCTGAATCCTTAGAGTGAACCATTAGAGCTGAGCTTAGAGCTGAGCCTTAGAGCTGAACCTTAGAGCTAGCCTAGACTGCTTAGAGCGGCCTAGAGCTCTTTAGAGCTGTACCATATAAGAGCTGAACCTAGAGCTGAACCTTAGTTAGCCTGAGCTGACCTGACTACCTTAGAGGTGAGCCTTAGAGCTGAACCTTAGATGAACAACTAAAAAGCTGAAGCCTTAGAGTGAGCCTTGAACCTTAGAGCTGATCCTTAGAGAACTCTAGGCTAGTAAGTAGCATAATCTTAGAGCTGAACAGGACTGATTTAGAGCGCTTGAGCTAGCTAACCTGAGCTGAACCTTAGACTAGAGCTGAACCATGACTAGACGCTGAGCCCTAGAGCTGAACCTTAGAAGCTGAACTTAGAGCTGAAAAACCTTAGAGCTGAGCCTTAGAGCTGAGCCTTAAGCAGCTACCTTAAGAGCTGAATCTTAGAGGCTGAACGCTTAAGAGGCTGAACTTTAGAGCTTACTTAGAGCTGAGTCCTTAGAGTGAACCTTAGAGCTGAGCCTTAAAGGCTGAACTTAGAGCTGAACCTATAGAGCTGAGCCTTAGAAGCTGACCTTAAGAGCTGAGCCTAGAGCTGAACGCTGCCTAGAGCTGACTTAGAGCTGAACCTTAGAGCTGAACCTTAGAGCTGAGCCTTAGAGACCTTAAGGAGCCTTGAGCTGAGGACCTTAGAAGCTTGACCTTAGAGTGAACTTAGAGTGGCTTGACTACTTAGAGCTGACCAGAGTGAAGCGAGACGAGTTCAGAGGTTTAACACTGTTGCTGTAGAATGCATATATATATAGTCACCAGAATCTAGAACTGAAAGAGAAATGAAGTCTGGGATGAACTGTTTCTACAATTCAGAGGAAAACATTCTTTATTTCTAAAGAAGAAATGAACAATCTGGCTTTAATGATGATTTGATCAGCTCTTGGTACGTGTTTGTTTGAAGGAGAGTTTCTCATCGATCCAGATGCGCAAGTATTTGTTAATGGGGTACTTGCTTCAATCATATTACCATCAAGCGTGAGAATAGATATATTATATGGGTCAACTAGAGTGTCTTTTGGAGAACCAGCATACATTTGTTAGATTATGTGAAAATTCAATGAATCATTTTAAATGAAACACAGTTGTGTTGGATGGAGTGACAATCTCCTCTTGAATATTATTGAATCACTTGAGCAGCAAGAAGGGCTGCTTAGCATATAGAATGGTGCATCATCTGCCATATAAGTGGATGCTACTGTGTTTTAGATTATGCCCAATTGAGTTTATATAGATTGTAAATAACAGTGGTCCAAGGACAGAACCTTGAGGATACACCTTTTATTAAAGGATTAGAAATTTTCAGATTGAAAGCCATCAGCAGAAACAGCTTGAGCTCTATTTGTGAGGTCATCGACAAAGCATTTTTTTAGAATGTGTATCAAACCCAACAGCATCCAGACGCTCACAAGAGTAATACAAAGATCTACTGAATATCAAAGGCCTTTGACAGGAATCAACAAAACAGGCAGCACATTCCTCATGGCTGTCAAATGCAACAGCAATAACATGTCTGAACGTTTGGTAGCAGCTGTGGATAGTTCTAAGTTTTTCCTGGTCCTAAATCCAGACTGGTAACTATCTTTAAAAAACTTGAATATTTGGTTAAGAAACGCACAGACCTTTGTTACTTATGAGCTTCTCTAAGAGTTTTTTGCGGGCAGGATAGTTTTGAGATTGGACGGAAATGGTTCAAATCATTTTTCTGACCTTGTTTGTGCAAAGGGAGAACAAAAGCAGTTTTCCACAGTAATGGGATACTTTCAGTTTGAACTGTGAGATTAAAAACATGAGTTAAACAATTTTACTCTTAGTGGGCCTGATCACAAAAGTAACGCTAGGTTCAGGGTGTCCGAGCTCCAGTGGAACTTTTTTTGGATTCGCATAGAGAAGCAACATATTAATACTTCATACTGTGTAAAGGGCTTAAGGGAAAATACTATTGAATCATCAGGTCTATTCCTCATGTATTTGAGTAACAGCAAACAGATGGAGCAGCATCAAGATATTTCCAGATTCAGCAAAGTGCTGATTAAACGCATCACAAATATCTTTTTTGTCGTCAAGCCTCATTGAATCTTTAATTCATTTCATTTGGTAAAGAGGGAGGAGAAGTTTTGAGCATAAGGGATTTAAGCAGTTTTCAAAACATTTAGCAGAATTGCCCTGAGATTCTGTGAAAGTTTTGAACGTAGTAAAGATGTTTTGGCTTTGTGAACAGTAGAGACATATTTATTGTTGCTTATGACACAAACTGCTGCCAGTCTGCAAGGCTGGTTTGGTTGCCGTGGTTTTCTGCCCAGCCCTTTGTCTACGTTCTCGAGAATAATGTCAGCGATGTCTGGACAGAAACCAAGGGATTTATTCTTATTTTTGTTCCCTGACGTCTTTTAAGAGGGTGTGATTAATCAGTAAGCAGCATTAAATGTTTTGATGAAAAAGTCCAGTGCTGTGTTGGGTTCTGGAAACACTAGTGGTCAAACCAATGTCACTACAGAACAGATCAGACAGAAATGCTCTCATTAAAATGCTTCTAGGACCTTTTAACAGTTATCACTTGATTTGGACTGAATACACATTTTGTGTTCCGCACACGCCCAATAGGACAGTGCGTCACTAACAGTCCAGAGGAAAGACGCCACTAGCAGATGGTCATTCTGAGGCTTGTTGCTTGAAGATAATTGTCCAGCTAATGTTGCTTTTAAGTGGGTTCTTTGGTCTTTAGGGTCAGGGCGGGTGGGAGCAGTAGTATAGAAGTGTGAGGTTTAATTTCATTAACAATAGCTTTTTAGACTGTCAGAAGTTTTTTGGACCAATCGATGTTCATGTCAGCCTTAAAACAAGTAACATCAGAATGATCCAAAAGTGGAGAGGAAGGTAAAGAAGTCCTCATAGCCTCCCCCCAGAGGCAGCAGGAGGACCATAAAACTACAACTGTCATTTTCCCCAGGATTATTTGGACCCTGCACCCAATCTCAGGGCTTTGTATTCAAAACTCTTTGACTTGGAGAACTTTGGAATTTACAGATGCCAGTAAAACAAGATTTTATAAATATATGTTACTCCGTACAGCTCCTTTACTGGGTCTATCACAACGGAATATATTGTAATTGACCAATGAAATGTCAGCGTCTGAGATCCTGGGGGTGAGCCATGTTTCAGAGGATACAAATATATCAGGATTTGCCTTGTTTTGCCCACACTCTAATGAAGTCTATTTTTGATTGAAGACTTCACACATTCATGGGACTCATTCAAAGACCTTTTTTGATTTAAATATTGGTGAGGGTGACCATGTTTCAGACAATCAAATATATCAGGATTTTGCTTGTTTTTTCCCCACACTCTAATAAAGTCTATTTAGACTGAAGACTTCACGATCATTCATGTGGAATCATTAAAGAAACCTTTTATTTTGATTTAAATAATGATCATTTTAAGTCTATTAAAACATTCAAGAAGTAACCATCAATTGCCACACATCAATAACATATTCAAGAAGTTAGTAACATAGTAGGGCATACAGTAAGTATAAGTAGTAGGTTTAAACAACGTAATAGTGGCATACATAAGTAGTGTAGATAGTAATACAGTAGTATATAATATGTAGTAGCTATATATACAGTATATAAGTATATAACAGTAGTAAGTAGAGTAGGAGTATATACAGTAGTAGTAGAGTATAGTAGTAGTAGTACAGTAGTAGTAACAGTAGTAGTAAGAGTAGTAGTACTCAGTAGTAGTTAGTAGTAGTAGTATACAGTATGTAGATATATACAGGTATAGTAGAGGTAGTAGTATACAAGGATAAGTATAGTAGTAGTAATATACAGTAAGTAACGTATATAGAGTAGTATTACCGTATAGTAGTATTATACAGTAGTATAGGTATATACAGTAGTAGTAGAGTAGTAGTTTACCAGTAGTAGTAGATAGTAGTATACAGTAGTAGTAGTAGTAGTAGTAGTATAGAGTAGTAGTATACAGTTAGGTAGTATAGTAGTAGTAAGTAGTAGATCTACAGTTAGGTAGTATACAGTGTAGTAGAAGTAGTAGTACAGTAGATAGTAGAGTAGTAGTTACAGTAGTGTAGTTAGAGTAGTAGTATACAGTAGTAGTAGAGTAGCTAGTGTTACAGTAGTAGTAGTAGTAGAGTAAGTAGTAGTACAGTAGTATAGTATACAGTAGTAGTAAGTAGTAGTAGTAGTAGTAGAGTATACAGTAGGTAGTATATCAGTAGTAGTATACAGTAGTAGTAGAAGTAAGTAGTAACAGTAGTAGCTAGAGTAGTATGTACAGTCAGTTAGTAGTATGATAGAGTAGTAGTAGAGTAGTAGTATAGAGTAGTAGTAACAGTAGTAGTAGAGTAGTAGTATACAGTAGTAGTAAGAAGTAGTAGTATAGAGTAGTAGTATACAGTAGTAGTAAGAGTAGTAGATTACTACAGTAGTAGTAGAGTAGTAGAAGTAGTATAGAGTAAGTAGTATACAGTTTAGTAGTAAGTAGTACAGTAGTATACAGTAGTAAGTAGTAGTAGTAGTATAGAGTAGTACAGAAGTAGTAGTAGAGTAGTAGTATACAGTAGTACAGTAGAGTAGTAGTAGTAGAGTAGTAGTATACAGTAGTAGTAGAGTAGTAGTATACAGTAGTAGTAGAGTAGTAGTATAGAGTAGTAGTATACAGTAGTAGTAGAGTAGTAGTATACAGTAGTAGTAGAGTAGTAGTATACAGTAGTAGTATACAGTAGTAGAGTGTGTCATTCTGTGTCACTTTAAGAAAAGTCACATGGTGCTGCCCGGTGGTCGAGTGGTTAAGTCACAGCACACATGCCAAGCTCCAAGTGCAGCCGGCCACAATGTCGTGAGTTCGGACACCGACAATTTACTGCATGTCCTCCCCTCTCTCTCACCCCTCATTTCACCCTGTCCTCTCCTCTTTACCGGTGATAAATATTTGCCGGTTCATCTTTATGGGATTATTGTGATCTTTCATTAGAATACCTTCTGCAAGCCCTCTTTTACTAATATTTTTACATTCATTTCGAGTCACTTCTCATATTACAGCCTGCTTTATTAACAATTAGGCTGTTATTTGCTAATTACTAAGATTGAGTTTCCTTCTCACTAAGTTATCTCTTTGTTGATCATCAGAACAAATTATGATTCAGTAGTAGGATACAGTAGTAGTATACAGTAGTATACATAGTATACAGTAGTATACAGTAGTAGTAGATTTTAGAAAAAGTTTCAGTTGTATCATTCAGACACTGTTTTCAGAATACAGGACGTTTCGACTCTCATCCAAGAGTCATTCTGAATCTGTGGATCTAGTCTAAGAACTCAGGTATTTATCCTACTTTGAGTAGCCCACAAGGCGGGGCCCCCTGATAAAAGCTTGTCTTGTTTATCTATTTGTTTGCACTGTTTTTAAGTGTAAAACTAGTCTTATGTGTTACCCCTAAGCCCCGTGGCTTCAAAATGCTGTTGTACACTGCTGGATAGTATTAAAAACAATATTATTGCTTACTGGAAACTTGGCAGGTTCAATAAATCTGTTATTTTTTCACAGATGAATTGAGTTGCACATGGGTTAATGTAAAGCAGTGAGTGGATGAAGAGTGCATTTTATTACATCAGTGCGTAAAAAGATGAGTTGTGCAGAATATAATTACTTAGTTTCAGTCATGCAGAAAAGGCTTGAATATAAAATGAACCAAGATGATATAAAATTTGCGACCAAGATGGCACCGCAGAGGGAGACCCTGACGTTTTGGTGCAATGTGTTTTGTCAGTTTTTGTGCGCAAATCGTGTGTCTGCACGCTTTTACACCTGTGAAGAGCTTTTAAACTTCAGAACATCCACAGATCTAGTCTCAGTTTATTTAGAATCTATTGTAGATTTATCATTTTTTCTGGCCAAAAGATTGAGACGCCACAGACGAGGAAAGCGAGTGGTGGCCCTTGTGCATCTTCGATAGCGCAGGGCTCGTATGGCCTGACCTGGGATCTTCCTCTCCAACGCTAACTCACTCCCCAACAAGATGGATAAACTGGCGTTGCTGATGAGACAAAACAGAGAATTTCTTTGTCTCTGTCTTGTGCTTCACGGAGACGTGGCTCAGCGAGTCGGTCCCAGACTGTGCCGTGCAGCTGGAGGGTTTCCATATCTCTTTATTAATTGCAAACCATTCTACTCTCCCCGCCAGAGAGTATGGATTTAGCAGGGAGTACTCTCTGCTTGTGACGTCACCTTCGGGTAAGTGTATGCTATTTTGAGAGTCGCTCGCTCGCTTCTTTTTATTGTTAATCCACGAATTATACAAATACTATTTTAGCTTCCTAAACACCAGTGAAAGTGTTATTGCTCCTTAAACAATCCTTGTACCTTGAGCCTTGTACAGCTCACGTTCAGTATTTTGTGGATTAAAAAAAACCCCCTGCTCTCTAGCCTCAGCCCGAGCGAGCTTAGCCGCTAGCGCCATGGCTGAAACTTTCTCCGCTTTTACCTGCTCAAGTCAGTCGAGTCAGAACCCTGGCTTCTTCTCCGACGACAGGTGCGTGAAGTGCAGTGTAGTGTTAGCTTTGGAAGCCAGGGTTACGGGGTTACGGGATTAGAAGCACGGATCCGCTGTTTGGAGGAGCTTAAGTCTAGCTATAGCCAGGTTGTAGTATCAGGCTTACCGGACCGTGCGTCAGGACATAGCGTTAGCATTAGCAGCACTAACAAGGCTAAGACTAGCCCCTCAGTGCCTCCCGCGCAGCCGGGACTAGACCAGGATCAAAGCAGCAGTGTAAGACGCCCCTCTGTCGCTGAGCTCTCGCCCGCTCTGTCACAAATGAAGTGTTCAGACTCAAGGCAGATAGAGACTGTGTGTGTCCCGCGTGCAAATAATGCCAAAAAGTCAAACCTCAGAAAAAAGCTAGTTCAGGCGTCAGACCAAAGAACTTAAATAGAAATAATACTCACAAATGATACAAAATAAACAAATAAATAAGCATGTGTAAAATGTGGACTGCTAAACATTAGGTCAATTTCCTCTAAATCGCTTTTTAGTTAATGAATTAATTAATGATTGTAACATAGATCTTCTAGCTCTAACTGACTGAAACTTGGCTTAAAAAGATATGATTTGTCAGACTAAATGAGTCCACCCCACCCACTCATTGTTCACTTTCAGAGCACCCCAGGAGCACAGGCCGAGAGGTATGGTAACGTAAATTCTTGTGTGGCCAATGATCTCACACTCAAACCTACTCTTGAGTCCTAAAAATTTAACAATGCAGTTTTAGCTCATTTGAAAGCGTCATGTGATCATAATGCATCACATGTCCAAATTGGAGAAGAGAGGAGAGAGGAGAGAGGAAGAGGAGAAGGAAGAAAGGAGATAAGAAAAGAGAAGAAGAGGAGGAGAAAGGAGAAGGAAAAAAAGAAACCAAAAAGGAGATCCTGTTCGTGGTCTCTCTACCGACCTCCTGGTCTCCCTATTTCAGAAGTTTTTAACCAGAGTTCTCAGACTTTATATCAAACTTGGTGTGTAGACTGGAGGTAGTGGGAATAAAGTAGTGATAGTTTGAGTTTTCAAATATCCACGTGAACATGAACGATAAACTCTCTCAGTAATTCTTTTCATAATTTCCTAAAGATTTCAGCTTTGTTCTTAAATATTATCAGTCCCACAGAATAAAGTCATAATGAAAAGGACAATATCGGGAAAATCTATCTCAAATTTAAGCAAAAGTAATAATAGAGCCAATATTCCAGCGACATGTCCATGTGCTTATGTCATGTGATATTATTGTCATGTGATCCTGCTGAGAACAGCCTTAGTCCAGCGTACAAAAGTGGTCGACTTTGACCAGGAATTCTCTGAAGTCCGCTCTTTGATGTTGCAGCTCCGCTTAAAAGCAGAAGGTCCATTAGGCCAAAACGCGCCTCCCCGTGGTACAATGAAGAACTGCGAATTCAACATATAACAAAAGAGTTAGAAAATTAGGGAAAGACCATTTTCGTCGCTCCCACATGGAGGAATCCCTAAAAGCATGGGAAAAAATCTGCCTACTGTCGGTTATATAAGCAGGCTCTGCGTAAGGCCCAAACCAGATCACTATTCAAATTGAATAGAAGTCAACAAAAATAACACTAAATTTCTTTTTCAGCACTTGTAGCCAGGACTAACAAACTGTCACAGCCGCAGTAGAGCGCCTCACTCCCAGCTACTCTCAAGCTCTAATGGACTTTTCTTCTATTCTTTTAAACAATAAAATAAAAACAATCAGAGATAAAATGAGAGATGGAAAGCTACTCCCACTAATTAGCCCTGAACACAGCCCAAGCTGTAAAAAAAACTAGTGTCGCATAGTAAGTCATCAGTAGCACTAGAAAAGGGTTCAGCCTGCTGTATTTTGATCAAGCAGAAGAGAACTTAGCCATTATGTCCTCTAAAATACGTCAATCTTGTATTCTTAGACCCGATTCCAAGCAGACTCCTCAAAGACATTCTCCCCCTACATTCAATAGAAATTCTATTCTCTAATATAATAAATAACTTTTATTAGAAAAGTTGGTGATGTGTTCCACACAGCTCGTTCAAAAACATGCACGTCATTAAACCGCTTCTGAAAAAGCCCTCATCTTGATCCTGACCAGTTGATAAACTACAGACCCATTTCAATGAATCAACCCTTTGTCTCTAAAATCCTTTGAAAGAGTTGTAGTTAAACAGCTTTGTCGCCACCTACACGGACAATAACTTTTTCGATAGTTTTCCCCGTTCAGAGGGTCACAGAGCCCCACCCCCACACACTTGAAACTGCACTACTTAAAGTCACAAATGATTTGTTATTAGCTGCTGACGATGGACTGGTCTCAATCCTGGTTCTATTGACCTCAGTGCAGCGTTTCGACACCATCGACCCACAACATTCTAGCTGCAGAGGTTAGAATGTGATGTAGGTGTCAGAGGCCCCGCCCTCAGCTGCTTTAAATCCTACCTATCGAATAGGTACCAGTTTTTGTTAAATGTAAAAACCAGAGCTCCTCCCTCAACTACAGTGTACAGTGTACACCCAACAACAGTCAGTGTAGCCTCCAGCTCCACTGTAAGAAACCTTGGAGTCTTATTTGACCAAGAGCTCTCATTCAAAGCACACATAAATCAACCTGTAAAACAGCCTATTTCCATCTGCGTAATATAGCCAAAATCAGAAAAATCTTGCCTAAAAGCGATGCTGAAAAACTTGTCCATGCGTTTGTAACATCTAGATTGGACTACTGTAACTCCCTGCTCGCAGCGTGTCCTAAAAGCTCTATAAAAAGCTTTCAACTGGTTCAAAATGCAGCAGCAAGATTACTAACAGGAACTAAAAGAAGAGAGCAGATTACGCCGGTGCTCGAGTCTCTTCACTGGCTCCCCTGTCGAGTTTAGAATCAAATTCAAAATCCTCCTCCTGACTTACAAAGCCATAAATGACCTGGCCCCATCCTACCTCAAAGAGGCTATAGTACCTTATCATCCAAACAGAGCACTTCGCTCTCAAAATGCTGGACTTCTGGTGGTCCCAAGAGTCTCTAAAAAGCACAGTAGGAGGTAGAGCGTTTAGCTACCAAGCTCCTGTGTTGTGGAATCAGCTCCTGTCCATGTTAAAGAGGCCGACACAGGCTCTTCATTTAAGACCAGGCTTAAAACGTTCCTCTTTGAAATGGCTTATGGTCAGGCCAGTTAGGAACAGAAATAAAAACCTACAGTTCCCAGCTATGCTGCCCTAGGAGCAACTATACTGGGAGAAGTATGGCAGCTTGAGCACTATCCTCTGTTTCTTACTACTTTTCTATCAAACAATATTTAATATTTAATTTCACCTGCAATTTGTTCATCACTTTTCCTTCTTCTTCTCCCACTTTCCCGACGGGAGTGGAGAAGGCACATCGATGACCTGTGGATCCAGATACTCCTCAACTCTCTGGAGAAATGGTCTCTACTCCATATGAACGATTCTTCATCAGCCTCGAAGAACTGGTTCTCCTCCTGAGTGGGTCCAGCTCCACTGTCTCTCTCACGTCCGCCTGTCCGTCCGAGGGAGTGGGATCTCTCCTTCACTGTGGAACTCCTACAGGTTTCTACTTTTTCCCAAAGATGTTTGGTCGTTTTTCCTGGCCGAGAAGGAGGGTCTAAGGACAGGGGGGCTTGGGACATCTGTCTAAGGACACAGGACGCTGGGACATTTCCAAGTCCCTATGAACATTGTTTATTTTGTTTTCCACTGTGGCCCCTCGAGGGAAACTACTGTTGTGATTTTGGGCGTTACAAAAATAAATTGAATTGAATTGAGGTATTGAGAGCTAGATCACAGTACAATACGTGTCTGAAGCAGCAGTTCTCTGACAACAACCCTGCAGTGAGCAGTGGGCTTCTCACCAACTACAAGCCCAGAGCCCCCCACACTGCAGACGACCAAAAACTGGCCGAAGAACGCAAACACCTTTTACCCAAGATTCGAGGAAAGTCACAGCCCCCCTCACTATGACAGACTCCCCCATCACCACCGTGGACTCCTTCCGCTTCCTCGGCACCACCATCACCCAGGACCTCAAGTGGGAGCTCTCCATCAGCTCCCTCATCAAGAAGGCCCCGCAGAGGATGTACTTTCTGCAGCAGCTGAGGAAAGCTGCCTGCGCAGATGATGGGGCAGTTTTACACGGCCATCATTGAGTCCATTTTAAAATACTTGTCACTTTAACAATAATTTACTCATCAACCACTCATTGCACTGTTCACTTTCTGCACTACATCTGTAACTTTAATTGTAAATATTGTGTTAAGTCCATTTTTATCTTATTAGTAAATTTCATTTGTTTTTTAATGCATGCCTGATTTGCCATATCTTGCTTTTATTATTGTTCATCGTTGTATGTTGCATCGAATTACCAAAGCAAGTTCCTAGCCTGTGAATTTTGTTCACTGACAATGGCAATAAACCTTTTCTGATTCTGAACATGAAATATGAAATGAAGGAACTAAAAATACTTACAAATGCCCCAGACATATGTTTATACAGCTTTTAAAAAAAAAAATAGACATTCAACCACTTTAAATAGCATTAAATAACACGGAAAATGAACAATAGCAATGCAAATATTACTATAAACCTATAAGCCCATATTGATCCCCTACAGCGCGTGTGAGTGTATGCACCGCCACGTGCATGTACGGCCAGACCGCCCTTGTAGTAGTAATAGTAGTAGTATACTGTATAAGTATACAGTATACAGTAGTAGTAGTATTAATAGTAGTATACAGTAAGAGTTTTAGTAGTACTCACGTCTTGACGTAGGGGTCAGAGAAGCCGTTGGCGTCCATGGCGGCAAGGTGGGCACAGCGGATGATGCCCACCACCAGGCAGGACTTCTGCGTGTTGTACTTAAGAGAGATCATGATGCGGCCCCGCTCCTCCAGCGACTTGTCTTCGGTTTTATTCACCTGAAAAACACACACACAAACAAATAAATACTTTTTAAAAACATCTTTTAGTTCTATTCTTCTGTCTTTTCAAATTATTCTGTATGAATTGTCTGTTTTTGTGACTACAATACTGTGACCTTCGGAGGAATCCTTTGTTTTGAGAATTTTTCTGACACCACCCACAGTGAGCATGCAGCTTTTGTCCTCAAGATGGCAATAGCAACAATGTCACTTTGGAGCCCTGAATAAATTCAATCAAACATAAATTGAATCATTACACGCTCTCCTGCTTCTGTCAGCTCAGGAAACAATGGCAGCTCATTAATTGTTTGATGTTATGGTGACGCAAACAATGAAATAATATAAAACATACTCTACACATATCATTATTACCATAGATTTGACAACGAGAGCTTTAGACACAAACAAAAGGCAGAGCTGTTCTCTTCACATCCAATGAGTGTCATTCTACTTTAGAATAGAATTCACAGTGGTGAGTTCTGTATCCTTCTCCTGTAATGAACCTTAGAGCTGAACCTTAGAGCTGAACCTTAGAGCTGAGCCTTAGAGCTGAGCCTTAGAGCTGAGCCTTAGAGCTGAGCCTTAGAGCTGAACCTTAGAGCTGAACCTTAGAGCTGACCGAAATCTTTAGAGCTGAACCTTACGAGCTGAGCCTTTAGAGCTGAGCCTTACGAGCTGAACCTTATTTCACGGCTTTTTTCTTGTGTACGTTCTTTATGCTTACTCATCCCTATTAACGTTTATCTTTATCTATCCGCTTTTTCTTTTTATCTGCCTCGTACCCTTACTTTATTTTTAATTTGTTTCCATTTTTCCACCCCTATATTTTGATCTTCTCAACCTCTATCTTTTTTCCTTTCCTGTTACGTCCATTAATTTCTTTATTATTCTTTCTCCTTCCATCTCTTTCTTCTCCTTCCTTGTCCCTTCTTTATTATTGATTACATTTACTATTCTCCTTCGTTTTAGGGCCGGCTGCCAGAGACCTTAGGACCGGCATAGTTGATAACCTAGAGCTGAACCTTAGAGCTGACCTTAACCTTAGAGCTGAACCTTAGAGCTGAGCATAGAGCTGAGCCTTAGAGCTGAACCTTAGAGCTGAATCCTTAGAGCTGAACTTAGAGCGGATTAGAGCCTTAGAGCCTTGAGCCTTAGAGCTGAAACCTTATAGAGCTGAACCTTAGAGCTGACATGATCAACCGAGTTCAGAGGTTTTAACACTGTTGCTGATAGAATGCATATATATAATGTCCCATAATCTAGAACTGAGAAAATGAAGTCTGGATGAACTGTTTTCTACAATTCAGAGGAAAACATTCTTATTTCTAAAGAAGAATGACAATCTGGCTTTAAGATGATTTGTCAGCTCTTGTATGTGTTTGATGTAAATACTCGCTGGAATTTTTGTACATTTCCTTGTAGGGCCAGGGCTCACAGACACGCGTTGGCTCCACTTTTGTCGGAATGAGTGAGGAGTCATTGACGAGGTTTAGCTTGTGTTTAATCAAACATTATAACAGCAGCTTTACAACGTGGCTGTGGTCGGCAGCGTAGAACCTCTAGAACCTAAAACACCTCCCGTAAGGTGGGACATGCGCCCTGTTAAACAAGTACGGCATCTGATAGTAAACAAATAACACACACATAATCATTACTAGAATGATCAACAACTTTTGATTCGACTTTTTTTATTTTATTATTGCTTGTTTTTGTCACCACGATGTGTGTTGCCCCCCGGCCCCCCCGGCCTACATGTGTCTACACAAAGGATCAGCTGTTTGGAGCTCCGGAGCGCGGTGGTACGCAGGACGCAAACTCCGGGAAAAGAAAAGATGCTTCAGATCTGTTCTCCCCGCTATCGTCACGGGAAACGTGAGATCTCTCCAGAACAAGACATCTGAGCTGGTGGGACTCACGTGGTCCCAGCAGGAGTACAGGGACAGTCATGCTTTTCCCACGGTGACGTGGTGAACCCCAGGAATGCTGAAACTCTACAATCGCTTTGGACCACTTTCATCTGCTGCGAGTGGACAGAGCGGTCCAGAAGACAGGAGGAGGCCTGGCTGTGTTTGTGAACGAGAAGTGGTGCAAAACCTGGACACTGCAGTGAAGGAGCAGCTGTGCAACAAAGACATTGAACTGTTGGCTGTTGGCAATGAGGCCGTATTATCTGCCCCGGGAGTTCTCACGTGATTGTGATAGCAGTGTATGTGCCCCTCTGCTAATGCTGACAATGCTTGTGGAGCACTGCTCTCCCTGCACCAGCAGGTTACAGACCCAGCACCCACAGGTTCCTAGTCTCTGGTGACTTCAACCACGCTTTTCCTCATCTGTTCTGCCCACATACACCCAGTATGTCACCTGCCCCACCAGAGACAAGAAAAACACTGGACTTGTTCTTTGCCAACACCAAGGAGGCTTATTCTTCATCCCCCTCCCCCCTTGGGTAACTCGGACCACAACCTTGTACATTTGCGGCCTGTTTATGAACCCATTGTGCACAGGCAGCCTGTGGTGCCCCGTGTGGTGAAGAGTTGGACTGCTGAGAGCGAGGAGGCTCTGAGGGACTGCTTTAGCACCTGTCTGGTCTGAACTTTATGACCCACACGGGGAGGACATCAACACCATCACAGAGTGCATCACGGACTACATAAACTTCTGTAAACACTGTGCCCTCCCGGACGGTGCAGCGTTTTCCAAACAACAAACCGTGGATTCACCGTGAATTGAAAGCTCTGCTGAGGGAGAAGAAGAGAGCTTTCAAGTCAACGAACAAGGAGGAGCTGAGGACCGTGCAGAAGATGCTGAGGAGATCAGGCAAGCGGAAGCCAGCTACAGGAGGAAGATGGAGGAACAACTGCAGCAGCAGAACATTCAGGGAGTGTGGAGGAGCCTGAAAACCATCTCAGGCTTCAAAGTCCCCCCTGTCCAGACGGAGGGGGACTTACAGTGGGTGAGGAATCTAAACTCTCGCTTCCTGAGATTTGATCCATCACCCGCCCCTCCCCCTGCACAGCTGCATGCTCTCATATCCACAGCTGGACAATGGCCCACACCCGTTCCTCTTCACACCTCTGCTTCGGCCTTTCAGCTCACCCCTCCACCTGGACTCACACATCCCCCCAGCACACAGTCCCCCGGCCCACCACCTGCTGTCACGGCAGCACAGGTGAGGAGAGAGATGAAGAGGATTAAAACAAGGAAGGCAGCAGGACCAGAAGGCATCAGCTCCAGGCTCCTTAAGTCCTGCGCAGATGAACTGTGTGGAGTTATGGAGCATGTCTTCAACATGAGCCTGAACCTGAGGGTGTTACCACAGGTCTGGAAGACCTCCTGTGTGGTACCAGTGCCCAAGACACCGCGCGCCAAAGACCTCAACAGCTTCAGGCCAGTGGCTCTCACGTCCCATCTGATGAAGACACTACGACCTGGCGGCGTGGATCCTGGACTACCTCACAAACCGACCCCAGTTTGTGAGAGCCGGGACTGACACTCGGATCTGCAATGTGGGGGCGCCCCAGGGCACCGTCCTCGAGCCCTTTCTCTTCACCCTCTACACTGCAGACCTCAGACACGACACGGACAGCTGTGTCCTGCAGAAGTTCTCTGATGACTCTGCCATCATCGGATTCATCACGAACGATGACAATGCAGAGTACAGACGACTCCTGCAGGACTTTGTGGACTGGTGTCAGCTGAACCACCTCCTCATCAAGGTGGGGAAGACCAAGGAGATGGTGGTGGACTTCTGCAGACACCACTCTGCTGCCCCCTCACCAGTGAACATCCAGAGAAGGGACATTGAGAGAGTGGACTCATACAAGTACCTGGGTGTTCATCTGAACCACAAACTGGACTGGACTCATCACACAGACAGGAAGAGCCAGAGTCGGTTCTACCTCCTGAGGAGACTCTGGTCCTTTGGAGTGACAGTGCCACTCCTGAGGACCTTCCACGACTCGGTGGTGGCATCAGCCTCCTGTACAGTGTGGTCTGCTGGAGCAGCAGCATCACAGAGAGGGAGAGGAAGAAGCTGGACAAAGTCATCAAGAAGTCCAGCTCCGTCCTGGGCTGTGCTCTGGACTCGGTGCAGGAAGTGGGGGACAGAAGGGTCCTGGCTAAACTCACATCTATGCTGGACCATGAGTGTCGCCCCCTGCAGGACACCTCTGTCCGCTCTGGAGAGCAGCTTCAGTGACAGACTGATCCAATCTCGCTGTGTGAAGGAGAGGTTTCACAGGTCTTTCCTTCTGCTGCTGTCAGACTTTACAACAAACACTGTTAGTCCTGAACGTGTCATTCAGCTTTCATAATCATGTGCAATACTGTTTATACTCCTGTGCAATACTGTTATACTCCTGTTCAATACTGTTTACTCCTGTGCAATACTGTTATACTCCTGTGCAATACTGTTATACTCCTGCAATACTGTTATACTCCTGTGCAATACTGTTATACTCCTGTGCAATACTGTTATACTCCTGTGCAATACTGTAACACAATGTCAATCATCCCTGGCAATATTTCTGTCCATATGAAGCTGTAAATAGAGTGTTATTATGATTAAGATGATAAGAGTTTTTTTTTTTCTAAGATATTTTTCTAAGTTATTATCTGTTTTTATTATTATACTGTGCATAATCTGTTTCTGTACCTAATCTGTGTTGCTACACTGGAATTTCCCCATTGTGGGACAAATAAAGGTGATCTTATCTTATCTTATCTTAAAAGGAGAGTTTCTCATCGATCCAGATGCCCAAGTATTTGTAATGGGGTACTTGTTCAATCATATTACCATCAAGCGTGAGAATAGCTATATGTTTTGGGTCACTAGAGTGTCTTTTGGAGAACAGCATACATTTTGTTTTATTTGAATTAATTAATAATTTTAAATGAACACAGTCGTGTTTGATGGAGTGAAAATCCTCTTGAATATTTTGAATCACTTGGGCACAAGAAGGTGCCTTAGCATATAGAACTGTGTTTTAGATTATGCCGAATTGAGTTTATATAAATTGTAAATAACAGTGGTCCAAGGACAGAGCCTTGAGGAACACCTTTATTAATAATATCAGCCTGCCCACAGACGACAAGTGGAAATTAACACGGGAACTCTAACCTCGTGCATCTGTCCTGATAAGGGTAATTTATACTGTGCACTCTCCCTGTCTCAAATAAATAAAACTAAGTAACTGGTCTTTTTTTTTAACAGTAAAATTAGAGTCTACATACTATTCCTTTAAAACCTCTGTATTTACTGTAAATATTGGATTTAACAGAGAGAAAACATGCAGCGAATTCCACTGCTCGTGTTATTAGAACTGGACAAAAGGACTTTTGCTGTTCGTCTGTTGTCATGGAGAAAATGTGTGTGCGGTCTCAGGTCTCTGGACAAGGCGGGGGTCAGGAAAGGACACAGCCTCACGCTGCTCACGCCGCCCCTGGGAACATCTACGACACACTTCCTCTGCTCCTTTAGCGCCGCTTCCATAACATGTTTACCACAGTCACTTGGACAGGCTAAATGAGCTTTGATGAGGCCATTATCCAGGAGCTGAGGCGGAGGAGCAATCAGCCAATCAGAGCTTCACAACATGCACCGGGGGGGACGGTCAAGCCAGGAAATGACACCAAACAAAACAGGATGTATTTGGTCAATCAAAACATGCAGCGCAATGTACTGTTGATGAAGCTGCCTCAGAAAAACAGGTGTTTCAAAATCAGACAACTTAACTTAAAGACACAGACACGCAGCCACATCTTCAGCCTGGCCACCCTGAGTCAGTGATGGCCAAATGAAGCCTCAGGAACCATTTGAGGCTTTTACTACAGCAACACATGGACAAACTACATCTAATATGCTCTTTTACTCTTTAAACGTGTTAATTTTAGGGTAAATATGAGCCAAACAGATCAGTGCAGAGAAACATCAAGGCCACGGACTTTAGTGCCTTGTTAATGTGTTTGGTGATTATAGCAGTTATGATTTTACCTTCATCTTAAAAAATAAAGATCATCAAACTTTCTTAGCAAACTCTTTTTAACTTAAATGACTAGCAAACTAAGGCTACAACTGACTAAGAACATTTGAATAGTTTCTGCACATTTATATAATGAAAATATTTTCAGGCTAACGACTAGCATGATTGACACAAGGCCACCCTCACCCACCCAGGCCGCCCTCACCCAGATCATCCTCACCCAGGTCATCCTCACCCAGGCCGCCCTCACCCAGATCATCCTCACCCAGGTCATCCTCACCCAGGCCGCCCTCACCCAGATCATCCTCACCCAGGCATCCTCACCCAGGCCGCCCATCACCCAGATTCCTCCTTCACCTAGGTCATCCTCCTCCTCACCCAGATTATCCTCACCCAGGCTGCCTCACCCAGGTCATCCTCACCCAGGCCGCCCTCACCCAGGTCATCCTCAACCAGGTCATCCTCCACCCAGGCCGCCCTCACCCAGGTCATCCTCACCCAGGTCATCCTCACCCAGATTATCCTCACCCAGGCTGCCCTCACCCAGGCCTTCCCTCACCCAGTCATCCTCAACCAGGCCGCCCTCACCCAGGTCATCCTCACCCAGGTCATCCTCACCCAGATTATCCTCACCCAGGCTGCCCTCACCCAGGCCGCCCTCACCCAGGCCGCCCTCACCCAGGTCATCCTCACCCAGATTATCCTCACCCAGGCTGCCCTCACCCAGGTCATCCTCACCAGGCCGCCCTCACCCAGGTCATCCTCAAACCAGGTCACTGTGCTGCCAACAAATTGTGAAACATTTCTTGAGCTTCCCTATCCTCTAAACAAACTTTGAGAATTTGCTTGTTTCCAGCTTATACAACCTTAAACAATAACTCCACCCTAACCCTAACCCTACCGCCAGCATTCACCTCCAGCCACACCAAACCCGACTACTTAAAGATGGGTACCTAATCTTTTTTGTAAATAAGTAAATTGTGTGTCTTGGCACGCTCTCTGCGGCTAACAGGCTAACAAGCTAACAGTGTGGAGAGTGGAGTAAAGCTTTAATTAAAAGATTCTTTAATATATTATTTAACACATATTTTAACAAAGGCTTTTATCAAAAGTGTTTTTAAAAGACAATTTATTACATTAATTGGTAAATGTGTTTTTTACAGCAACATTTAAAACATGATTTGATAAATATTTAACAAAAGGTCTTATTTAAAGATTTTTTTAAAATAACATGCAATAAATCATTTAACAAATAGCTTTAGTAAAATTGTTTTAAAAAGTGTATTTAGTAAAACAATGACTTAATAATGCATTTACAAATCCTTTTTTTGTATTTGCTTTTCAAACTGTATTAGCTTATCTGGTTAGCTTCTCGGTTTAGCTCTACTGGGCTCCCCCATGGATCTATTATAATAACTGGATAAGGCACGCCCCCTCTGTCCGCGATCCAAATTGAGTAGTGGCCGCTCCGCGGGACTGCAGCCTCAGGCACCAACCATTTCAACAGTTCGGCCTGTAAAATTACCGAAAGTGCGAAATTCTTTTTAGTCTAAAAATATAATAGAAGGAAATTCACTCTTTTACCGTTTCTAAAATCCTTAAAAATCACATTTTTAACGTCACGGCGAACATGTACGCGCTCTGACCGCGCACGCACTCCTCGTGAACGATCATCAGAAGAGCGCGTGTCGGACGGAAACCAAACAGAAGAAGACGAGACAAACGAGACACGAACAGTGTGTTTTATGTCATTTCACACGTTTTCACACATCATTCAATATGAAGTGTAAATGAACGATTACACAGTTCACACAAGCTAACAAAAGCTAACGTTTAGCTACACAAAAAGAAGCATTCATGAGTTCACGGCTCATGCTTTCTGCAAAGAAACCATTATTTTCGCTTTATAACATCAAACCTTTATATTTATAGATATAACAATTCATCATTCTACATTTCGTAACCATTTCAAGACCACAGACTCCGAAAGTCCGCGCTAACTGTCCCACAGTCTTTCAAGCGTTCTGCTGTCGCCGTGCTCGTTCCCGACGCCAAAGCGACATGGTGATGTCGTCATAAAAGGGGAGGCACTAGACTCCCTATTCAGGAAGTTACGCGGAAGTAGGGAACTTTTTGGAGACATGCGCCAATGAGCACACGCCATAGGCTTGAATTGGGCGCCATTTTTGTCTTCCGGGGGCTTGGGCTCCCCTGGTCTTCCTGTCTTAAGAAAAAAAAATTAGATGGAACTAGCTAGGAGCTCTACGATTGGTTAGAGGCAACTTGAACTGACTTGTAAACCAATCAGGAGAGCCACGGTAAAGATAATCAGAGAGGTTAATTGCAGAAGATAAATTGCTAAAGATTTTCCTAAAAGGATTTGTAAATTAATTAAAGTAAAGATTTAATAAATCCATTTAAAACATTCTGTTTTAAAAACTGTTTTCCAAAATTTACTTAATCACTTCATTAACACAGTGGGTTTAATTAAAGCATTTGCACACACACACATACACACGCACACATACACACACGCACACATACACACACACACAAATGCATACCACACACACACACACACACACACAAGTGCACACACACACACACACCACACACAAGTGCACACACACATACACACACACATGTGCATACATACACACACACACACAACACACACACACATGTGCATACACACACACACACACACACACACACAAGTGCACACACACACACACACACACACACACAGTGTGCATACACACATGCATACATACACACACACACACACACATACATGCATACACGCCTACACATACACACACACACACATGTGCATACACGCACACACACACACACACACACACACACAAGTGCACACACACACACACACACATACACACACACATGTGCATACCACCACACACACACACATGTGCATACACACACACACAAGTGCACACAACACAAACACACACACACACATGTGCATACACACACATGCATACATACACACACACACATACATACATGCATACACGCATACACATACACACACACACACACACACACACACATACATGCATACACAGCCTACACACACACACACACACACACCACACATCTGCATACACGCACACACGCTCATATATGCAGAAACATGCACATAGCCCTGACATGTCCATGCCTCATCCCGCACACACAGTGGAGGCCGGCCGATGTCACCCACACCACAGCGTCCATCACATGTTCATATTCATTCATTGACAATTTGGAAATATGTGCGAGAATGAAACGAAAGCACAGCGGGAAAGTTGTGGCGTGAGGATTCTGTTGGAGCAAGTATTTCAGCTATATCCCAAAGTGAATAGTATTCTTGTTAGTAAAGAAAAGCAGCAGCAGTGGCTCAGGAGTCTGAGCGGTTGTGAACCAGCTCAGACCAGTGTGCACTGTGTGTCCTTTTCCACGTTGCGTATGAAGTTGGTGTGAGTGAATGAAATGATGTTTGAAGATAGAAGACAATGATTACAAAGAATTCGATTGTAATACTTAAAGGAAAACATCATCAAGGGAAACAGAACCAAGAAGAAGGGGTGTCTCTATCCCTTATGTCTCGGGACTGTCAGAAAAACTGCAACGAATTTTTAGACAACACGAAGTTCCTGTTTATTTCAAACCAGGAACACTTTAAGACACAAACTGGTTCACCCTAAGGACAAGATGCCGACACCAAAAACAGAGCAATGTAGTGTATTCTATCCAATGCAGTGAAGAAAGTTGTAAAGAGCGCCACATAGTGAGAACTAAACAGCCACTGCACAAGAGGCTTTATCAGCACAGAAGACACGCAAGTTCAGGACCCCAGAGCGCCTGTGCATCTTCATCTCAAAGCCACAAACCACCTCTAATGAACGAAGTGAGGTGGAAGATTCTGAGCAGGAGAAAAGATTGGTTTGAAAGAGGAGTTAAGGAGGCCATCTTTGTTAAAAAAGAGAATCCTTCCTTAAATCGGAATGGAGGTTTAAGATTCAACCTTCCAGTTGTTTATAATGGTCTGCTGAAACCATGGAGACGCCCTGGGCATTCGGATGCTAAATAGGCACTCAAGGTGAGGCAGGGAACAATAGAACAATAGGCCCATCCCAGTTTCATTGGGCCATTAGCAAGAGGTCCCGCCCTGTTGGGCAGGGCTCTCACAGAGTAGGATATAAACAAGAGTTCTCAGACTTGTTTCTCTGATTGAGAATGACTCTTGGATGAGAGTTTGAAACGTTTTGTTTTTTCTAAAACAGAGTCCAGATGACTACAACTGAATCTTTTTCTACAATGGAAACACTCCTGGACGAAATGAGGGATTACCACCGACTTAAAGGAAAAACAATGTAATTAATGTATTTGATTTTGTGTATTTACAGTGTCACAAATTGAACATAAAGGATATAGATATTCAAAATTGACATTTTAACATGTGTGCTTGTGTTGTGAGTTGTGTGCTTTATTCACACCTGTTTAATAAATCCTCTTTACGAGCTTGCCTTTCTTTAATGCTTCTCTAGGCCTCACAAAAACACCCGCTTTACACTTTCAGAAATTTGTGACATTGTCAAAGGATCTGGAGGGCTCTTGTGCTTTTTCAAGTCCATAAATGATCTCGTTCTGAGCATTTCTATCTCAAATCACCTCCATTACAACTGCGTGTTTATATTAGTGTGGGCAAGCAGGGCAAGCTAGCTTTTGTTTATTTCCAAATACTAATTCCCTCTGCTGTCAGTAGTTCTAAGTCAATTCCTAATGAGGGAATGCCTGACTAACAGAAAGTCCTGTGCTGACTTCCGGTTGGCCTGGTGTAGACAGAAGCAAAACCCCACATCGTGGTGCCTTAAAAATCTCTGTTTCACCCATAAAACCACAAGAAATGAATAGACAGAATAAAGAAGCAGTAGATGAGTAAACATGGACAAAAGAGTAAACATGGACAAAAGAGTAAACATGGACAAAAGAGTAAACAGTGACAAAAAGAGTACACATGGACAAAAGAGTAAACATGGACAAAAGAAGTAACATGGACAAAAGAGTACAACATGGACAAAAGAGTAAACAGTGGACAAAAGAGTAAACATGACAAAAAGATACACGATGACAAAAGAGTACACAGTACTGGACAAAAGAGTAAACATGGACAAAAAGAGTACACATGGACAAAAGAGTACATGGACAAAAGATACACAGACAAAAGAGTAAACCATGGACAAAAGAGACACAATGGAACAAAAGAGAGTACACATGGACAAAAGAGTACACATGGACAAAAGAGTACACATGGACAAAAGAGTACACATGACAAAAGGAGTTACACATGGACAAAAGAGTACACATGGACAAAAGAACTCATGGACAAAAGAGTACACATGGACAAAATGGACAAAAGGTACACATGGACAAAAGAGTACACATGACAAAAGAGTACACATGGACAAAAGAGTGACACATGGACAAAAGAGTACACATGGACAAAAAAAGAGTACTCATGGACAAAAGAGTACACCAGCAGGCAGGCAGACGCTCGTCTCTGATCGCATATCTTGAACATGTCATCCGTGTGTAAGATGCGGTTGCAGAGTCCACTCGACCCACGGGTTGGTGGTAGCGATCGCAGGGTGAATACTGCTGTGTCCATATGAGCAAGTTACACTTTAACCTATCAGCCGTCGACCTCATTCAGCTCCCTCCGGTGGCGAGAGACAAGTTGTATGACTCCCACGTGCCTGCCCCTCTGATTCTCAACTCCTGTTCCCATCTTCATTCATTTCTCTCATTCCCCCATC
>BJKM01000737.1:35000-62563 GCA_015082035.1 Chaenogobius annularis
GCACCATGTACATGAACCTCATCAGGATGTACCAGGGGGCGCTCAAGTGCTCATTTCCACCTAACGTTATTAAATCCCACTGAGGGGAGGGGCCCATTGTACATGTTTTTAGTGGGCAGGGAAACCTACGCAGACGAGGAGGGTGCAAACTAACATTAGAATGTTCCAAATACATTACACAATAGTTATGATTTAACAAACAATAATACCTGATAAGTGATGCGTGTTTAAAGTGTCACAAAAATGTTCCTACATTTTGGGTGGAATGTGGCTTATTTTATTTGAAATGTTTTCTTCACAAACTGCCACTTTACTGAGGTAAACTAGAATCAATATTTACCAAAGGTTCGAAGTCATAATTTAAAAAGATGAGAACCTGTCAAATGGACTTTCACTGTGGCTCTATTTGGTGGCACCCGTTCTGCTTCCCAGACACTTCCTGTAGTATAGTATACTTTTACAATTGTCCTGCTGCACCAGATCAGACATGATCAAGCATCTGCCTGGACCCAGGTCTGTCCAGCCTCTGCCCAGGACTGAGGCTGTGTGTCTGGGCTCGCTCCGCTCCTCTGCCCCGCTCTGCTTCTCCTGTCTCATGGTATGTGTGAATTTTCAGTGATGGACAGGTAAACAGCCAGAGGAGGAGAGGAAGAGTGGACCATGGGGAGTTGCTGTCAGAGAAGGTTTCATTTTACAAGTTACAAGAGTAAACAATGCGACTGGGACTGAGACAACGACTGGAATACTCCCAACCAGGAAGGCTGTACTTCGTCCACATAACATTGTCTTTGTGTAAACGTGACATGAGTGTGTAAATCCAGAACTAAACCAGGTCTGCACAAGGGTTGCACCCATGCGATACCTGTCCTATAAATGTAATAGTGTATCGATTCTGCACTGATATGACATACACTACACATTTGAACCAAATCAGATTTGAACCCAGCAGCGCAGGGCCCATCATCTGGACCAGAAATCATGGAGATCAGCTTCTGTGGAAAAGCCTGTGCGTCGTGCCACGAACGGGACCTAGAGCAACATGGCGGAACAATGCTGTAGTTCAGGGGACTTTTAATTACATCTCACAAAACCATGGATTTATTTACAAGGGATATATAGAATAAACCTTATCGTCCTCGAGAGGCAATATGCACATCTTCAAGTGGATTTAGTCAAGTATGGATGGAATAATAGTTTGAGTAAAAGGGTTAGGGTTAGGGTAGTAGTAAAATACGTTTGGCTTTTGAAAACATTGCTATCAAAAGACAAAAATGTAAGCCACAGATGGCTTTTTAAATTGACTGATCTGTTCTACAAATGAAGTCTTTTGAGAACTTGAACTCATCACATTCTACAATCTGAAAGAAGCATCAGACCAGGTCTGAACCTGGACTAAAACGGGTCTAATCTTATGTACAAACCTGTTCCAAAGCCCGTCTGAAGCTCAGACCACAACAACATAAATCAAATCTGACTCTTAAAGGTTGAGCTGTTCCATTCCATTCATTCTAAGGGATGTTCTCATTTGCATATGTCATTATCATTGTGGCATTTGCAGCTTCCATTAGAACAGTTTATGGACTCCACAGTGCTCTGTACAAACTGTGCTAAATGATGGACTTACTGTTCTGATGACAGGAACACAGTGGAACTAATGGATCTGAGCGAGCAGGGCCAAAATTCAATTACAGTTGTTTGTATACAGTCATGTGACAGCTTCAATAATAATATTTCTTGAATTATAAGCAGATGAGATGAAAAATCAACCTTGTGGTGTGTTTAGCCGTGCTCTAATGTATCCTCACCAAAAACATCCCCGGAGCGTTTTTGTTTCATTCACACATGCTTAAAGTACTGCATTATTGAGTGTGTCTCCCTCTGCAGAGCTCAGAACATCAGCACGCTCCCCTACACAGGTTCTGCACAAGACACCACAACATTTGGAATTTTGGTAATTAGTGGCAAAACGGTGAGAGATCAAATCTGCTCCTGTATGACCGCAAAACACAAATACGTATTTTATTAAGCATATCCTTATTCTAGCATAGTCTTTATTTTTTACTATTATTATGATTATTCATTAGTTTAAATTGCACCTTACGGCAAAAGCAAATTCCTAGTATGGGAATTTTGTTCATTGACAATAGCAATAACTAAAAATTTACTCGCCACTTATTCGCCTTATGAACAACCCCAAGCTGTAAAACTAGTATGTCCCATATAAGTCCATCAAGTAACACTAGAAAGGTTCACTGCTGTTGATCAAGCAGAGAGAACTTCAGCCATTATGTCCTCTAAAACGTCATCTGTTGTATTTCTAGACCCGATTCCAAGCAGACTCCTCAAAGACATTCTCCCCCCTAATTATAGATTTCTAGTCTTAATATACATAAATACTTCATTAGAAAAGGTTTATGTTCCACAGTCCTTCAAACATGCAGTCATTAAACCGCTTCTGAAAAAGCCTTCATCTATGATCCGACCAGTTGATAAACTACAGACCCATTTTCAAATCCACCCTTTGTCTCTAAAATCCTTGAAAGAGTTGTAGTTAAACGACTTCGTCGCCATCTACAGCACAACTTATTTCAAAGTTTTTCCAGTCTCAGGGTGCCGGACCCCCCCACACACTGAAACTGCACTAGTTAAATCACACATGATTTGTTATTAGCTGCTGACGATGGACTGTCTCAGTCCTGGTTCTATTGGACCTCAGTGCAGCGTTCGACACCATCGACCACAACATTCTACTGCAGAGGTTAGAATCTGATGTACAGGTGTCAGAGCCCCGCCCTCAGCTGCTTTAAATCCTACCTATCGGATATAGTACCAGTTTGTTAATGTAAACCAGAGACTCCCTCCACCCTGTTCTAAAGTACCTACTTTTGTGCCACAGGGGTCAGTTAACTCGGTCCAATTCTGTTTACTCTTTATATGCTGCCGTGAGTCACATGATCACAGAAAGCATAGCATTAACTTCCACTGCTCTGCAGATGACACACAGCTGTATTTATCAATGGAACCTGATTCAACCGATCAAGCAGACAGACTTGGTGCTTGTGTGAAGGAGATAAAAACCTGGATGACACTTAATTATCTGCTTCTGAACCCTGAAAAAAACGAGGTTCGTTGCTCATTGTAACCCTAAACGTCTACGAACAGCTGTTGGGCTATATTCTCCCCCTGGAGGTACGCCGTAAGGCGTGATTCCTAGCCTTTTCGGAGGTGCGGCGGGTTCGTATGGCAGCGCTATTTTGCTACCTTTCCGACGCTTAACGCTTGTTGCATGTGCATAAAGGCGTTGACTTGGCCGCTGGAGGTTGGAGTTGGATGCCGGCCCATGTCCATATATGGTGATAGTGTTTGATCTAATGACTGATAAACTGTAGCATTCAACAGCACCCCCCTAGTGGGAGATGTTTGTTCATGGCCTCAATATTAGAAGTAAGATCTTAAGCCCCGAACAGCCGAAACAACCCGGAACCCGGGCTCTCTCTCTCGCTGACTTTTTTTAATAACCATATATGGTTATAAAAATGTATACACTAAAACGATGCGTAGGATACTAAACTACAGGCAATACTTGTTTATAAATAAATAATTTGGTTAAACAGAGAAGGGGCTGCTAAGGTAATAGCTATATAACTCATCTACTTAAACAGGAAGGCAGCAGAGCCTGGGCACGCTTTGGGCGACGTGACGTGAATGTAATCTTCACTCTCGCAAGTCCACATCCCATTTTGTTCAGGTCTCCCCGATATGGAGCAGCAAGAAGTCAAGCGATAAACTTAAGATCAGGGGAACTGAAAAGGCGAACGCGCACTGAAGCGAGTGCGCATGCAAGCATCTCTCTTTCACTCTCTTTATCTGGCTCTTATTCTGTGTTCCAGCGTTATTTCGTTCTTGCAAAATGCATTTATCATTGATCATAAAAATATGTAGATTATTTTAACCTTAAGAAATCTTGCGGTTTTTTTCTGCCAAAAATACTGTGGGATAAATTGAAATTTCGGGTTTGCTTCGAGCTTGGGCAAATCAAATGAATTGGTCGGGCTCGGGCCGGGTTGGGCTTTAATGCCTGCGGGCCTGGGTCGGGTCGGGCTGGATTTTTCAGGCCTGATCTTACCTCTACCTCATATACAGGCAAAGGAAGGAGTGAGCAATAACATTGTGGGATAAAAATAACCACATATAATTTGATTGTATTCATTATTCTATAACTTATAATTTGTGTTATTTATGCCCATGAAGGTTGTTTTATTGGGATCATCTCATCCATGTGAGGGCAGTAACACGACTCCAGTGCACTAGTTTGGAAGCTTATTAGTTACGATTCTGGCCATTCACAGAATCAGAATCAGAATCAGAAAAGGTTTATTGTCATTGTCCATGAACAGAATTCTCAAACATAGGAACTTGTTTTGGCGTTAAGGTGCAACATAAAACACTGAGCAATAATAAAAACCACCATATGAAATCAAAAGGGCATGCATTAAGAAACAATTTAAACTTACTATATAGAATAAAAATAGACTTACTATGTACACGGAATTTACAGTTAAATTTACAGTTGTGAGTGCACCAGACCACGCCCTCAAGTTGCTTTACTCCACCTCATATTCTAGCATGATCACACCTCTGTGGCCACTCGAGGTAACTACTGTTGTGATTTTGGCCGTTACAAAAATAAATGGAATTGAATTGAATTGAACCTCCACGCCCTGCGCTGTCAGCAACTGCCCCGACTGCGAGGTGTGACGCAAAAGTTTCCAGTATCTCCACATGGGTTATCCAACAAGCTAGCTTATGCTATCAAGGCAATAAAGAAAAAAAATAACTTGATATGACTAAATGGGGAAACTAAAGTACATTTAAAAAAATACGAACAAAAATATAATAATAATATATATATATAATATATATATATATATATATATATATATATATATATATATATATATATATATATATATAGTATAGACTAGTGTGGTCTGTTGCTCACATTAACACATCACAAATCACAAAGAACCATGAAGAAGACGCTAAAAGTGGCAGTCAACACATGTCACAACAATTTAACTACAGAAATAAATAAGTTAGTGCTAAGGAGTTAATAAGGTGCAAGGAGTGAAAGGCATTGAACGAAGCCACTGTTTAAGACGGTTCAACCTCCTTCTCCTGCCCCTCCCTGATGGGGCTGCATTATACAGTCAGATGGCATGAGTGCCTCAGCCGGCCCGTGGTGGAGCAGCTTAGTGTGAGGGGTCTCGTGCTTCTCCTCTAGTTGGAGAAGACGGAGTACAGGGTGGCTCTGATTGGACAGGATTACTTTGATCCTGACAGCTTCTCCACAGAGTCCAGGCCAATCCAACCACCAAGCCGGTTTTCCTTATGAGCAGATTCAGCATCTGAATGTCCCTTTTCTTTGCGCTGCCCCCCACCCACAAAATGCATAGAAAAGGGACACTGGACACAATAGACTGGCATGTTCAACAGCATGGAGCAGACATCAAAGGAGTCATTCTCCAGTTTCCTTCAGAAATACATCCTATGTGCATCCCTGATCTCCCCATGTTAGGGAGGAGGAGGTGCACCCGGCACCCTTCTCTGGAGCTTATTCAGCTGAAACCAGCCCTCAAAATTCCTCATGAGGTTCCTGTACTCTCCCTCTTCACCCCCCCTTTCACCTCCTTTAATGTTATTGGCATATTGAGCCCAAATCATTCCTCAAAAATACTAAAAAAAAGGAGAAAAGAAAACATAGATATTATATAACTGCAAGAAAAAACACTCTGAGGAACCCTTGACTCTGGTGGTGACTGGAACTTACATGTTCAGCTGACATTACTGTAAATACACTGTAATAATAAAATCTGAGTTTGTATTAAATATATATTGAGATAAATATTCAGAAAAATAGATTACAGTTTATTCCATCCAAAATAAGATATAAAATATTTAGGAACAAGTGGTTGGAGACCGCTGGCTTATAAGCTTTACTTTTATTTTAAGTAAGTTATTATATCAAGTCAAGACTTTTTGAGATGGTCATCCTACTTACTGCAAAACCAATATCCTAAAAGGGCAGTTGAAAAGGTAAACCGGTCTTTGAACAAAACTACAGACCAGAAGCCACAAAAACAGACCAGAGCGAAAAGAACAGGGACGTTACTTAGAGCAATGAAGAAACACAAAATAAATACAGCCACAAAGAAACATCAGACAACTCCTCATACACCCAAAAGATAAAACAAAGCTGGAAAACGATGCAACATAAATGCAAACCATACATAGTAGAAACAGGGAGAACTTTCATCAGGTTGACTACGCCTTGGAACAACAGCTCTTAAGACACTGACAACATTTTTGCCGAAACATTATTACTGTAATTATTAATTTTTATTGTATTTATTCTGTCTTAATAAATACAGAAGTTTACATAAAATTAGATCAAATAAAAGTGGGATGGAATGTAGCAGAAACCCAAAAGGGCTCATCCTTAAGCCCTCACACCTACAACTAATTATTTAGCTTGCTAAAATTGACAGAAAAGATTTTTCTTTCTTTTTTTATTTTCTTTTCTTTTTTTGGACAGATTATTCACAGAAGAAAATCACATTGAACAAAACATTGTTTTCAGTGTAAAGAAAATTTATTGAAAATGGTGGGACCTGGCAAACCAGTGTTCAAAAGAAAAAAGAGTGGGACCTGGAAGCCCAATGCCTGAAGAGAAACAAGTGGGACCTGAAAACTGATGCCCAAGGAGACACGAGTGGGACCTGGTAACCCGGTGCCAGAGGAGAAAAGACTGGAACCTGGCAACAAGGTGCCCGAGAGAAAAGACTGGAACCTGGCAACAAGGTGCCCGAGGAGAAAAGACTGGGACCTGGCAACAAGGTGCCCGAGGAGAAAAGACTGGAAACCTGGCAACAAGGTGCCCGAGGAGAAAGACTGGGACCTGGCAACAAGGTGCCGAGGAGAAAGACTGGGACCGAACAGGTGCCCGAGAGAAAAGACTGGGACCTGGCAACAAGGTTCCCGAGCAGAAGACTGGGACCTGGCAACAAGTGCCCGAGAGAAAGACTGGACCTGCAACCTGGCAACAAGGTGCCCGAGGAGAAAGACTGGACCTGGCAACCCGGTGCCAGGAGAGAAAAGAGTGGGACCTGACAATCCAAAGCCCAAGGACAAAGTCCCGAACGCTGATGTGTTTGACCTAGATACTTAAATAGTGTAGCCGCTTGAAAGGGGTGTGGTCCAGCTTCCAAATTTAAGATAACAAACTTACATTTGCAACGTCAATTTTAAGTTTGTTTAATGTTTAAAAGACAATAACAATACAAATCATGCATAATATTTGTTCTTTGAACTGTGTGCCGGTTTTCTTGTAAACCCAAACCCGGTAGGGTTTATCTGAGTTTAATAATCTGAGTTTGTGTTGTGGGTGGATCAATTTACAGGATTAATGGACCATGTTTCAATATTATAATCAAGTCAACCAAAAATTTCCTTTTGGACGTTTTTTATAAAAATAGAAAAGGCTGCTGTTCTCATCTGAGTGAGGGGCATCAGACTAAACCTCAAACGTCCCTCTCTCCTCTCAATCTGTCTCTGTGAGTAGCAACAAAGCCTGCTACGGCTGCGCTCACTGCCCCCAGCTCCCACAGGTATGGGTTGTCCTCTGGGGTTACCAGGGCAACGGAGGCACGATACCCCTCGCCCCCCCACATGGAGCAATTTTACTTGAAGATTTTTTTCCGTTGATGGGTTGGAGTGGCATGGGGTGTGCGGTAGGGATGTCACAATATAAAATGTTTGTGTTATGATTATTGTGTAAAGAAATATCACAATTTTACAATTATTCATGATATGTGTATGAACAGGGGTTATAAGGGTGTACGAACAGGGGTTATATGATGGGTGAACAGGAGTTATAATATAGATGTACAAACAGGGGTTCAATAGGTGTATGAACAGGGGTTATACAGATGTACAAACAGGGGTTAAATAAATGTAGAAACAGTGGTTATATCGATACAAGAACAGTGGTTATATGGCTGCACTGTTCAGTTCTTGATAAAAAAAAGAAAAGATCTGGAAATCATGCATAATCTTCCTTGCACTTGACAATTGGTGGAATGTTGTGTTGATCTTTCACTTGTTGGTCGTTATGTGATTTTTAACAGTTCCAGGGGTACGAATACTTCTGCAAGCCACGGTATATGGGTGTAAGGACAGGGGTTTTTGGGTGTATTTATTTAACCAGGTAAGAACCCATTGAAATCGAGACCGCTTTTTCTTTTTATATATTTTTTCTTTTTTCAAAATAAAAAAAACACAAAACAACAAAAACAAATAGGGCAAGACACAAAGAAACAAACCAAGCAAAATTGAAATATATCATTTAGGAAAGTGTATCATCCAACAAAAAAGAAAGTTATGGCACACAAAATCCAAGACAAAAGTCCCATTTAATCCAGTTTCTTTAAAATTGGTCCATTTTCAAATTGAGTCCATGTGTGATTTCTTTTCCATTTTTGTCAGTTATGGTGTTGCTGCTCCACCCCTCCTTGAACCGCCACCTTAATGTGGTGGAGGGGTTTGAGTGCCTGAGTGCCTAGGAGCTATGTTGTCAGGGGCTTCATGCCACTCAAGGCAAACAGGCAAAATGACAAGCCAGACCAAGAGCGGTTCAGAAGCCCTTTTATGTTGAGTAAAAAACAGAGAGGCCAGTTTCTTCGCCTGGATTGATTACCGGGGCCCAACCCTGAAGCCAGGCCCGGGATGGGTGCTCGACAGTGAGCGTCTGCTGGCCGGAAGAAAGGGATGCCATCAAGCTGAAGAAGGAGGCCTATTAAGCCTCTTTGGCTTGTAAGACTCCTGAGGCAGTTGACAGGTACCGGTAGACCAAACCATACTAAGACAAAGCTCTCGATTTACCGGTCAATCTACAATCCTACCCCCACCTATGGTCATGAGCTTTGGGTAATGGCCGAAAGGAAAGGACAAGGTCGCGGATATAAGCGGTCGAAATGAGTGAGTGGCTGGCCGCTCCCTTAGAGATAAGGTGAGGAGCTCAGTCACGCGGGAGGAGCTCACAGTAGAGCCGCTGCTCCTTCACATTGAGAGGAGCCAGCTGAGGTGGCTTGGGTATCTGTGCCGGATGCCTCCTGGGCGCCTCCCTGGGGAAGTGTTTCGGGCATGTCCAACCGGGAAGAGGCCCCAGGACACGCTATAGGGAATACCTCTCTGTGGCCTGGGAATGCTCGGGATCCCCCTGGAGGAGCTGGAGAAGAAGATGGATGGATGGTGTTGGTCCTGTCCTTAATCGTCGGTGCAGTTTTTTATGATGGCCTTTTTTCCAACCGCCAGATGTAGGTTCCAAATATGTCCATGTATGTGGTCCATGGCAATGACAGTGTGAAAGAAGGCTGTTTGAATTCTTTGCAAATGTATTAAAAATAATTGTATCCATTTTGGAATAAGGCTGTCACATAACAAAATGTGGAAAAAGTGAATACTTTCCGGATGCACTGACTTTTGGGCAGCTTTTGAATAGCTTTCTTCTGACAGCAAAGGGTGGACTACTGAAGCCGCTTATGACTTTTGCGCTCAATACAATACTTTGTTAGATACAAACAGCCCGCAACGGTCTGATTCTGTCAGAAAGTGCTGCTTTTTACAATGGACTGGGGGCAAACTAAATTTACAAAAAAAGTCAGGTGCACAAGCTTTAATGCTTTGTCCCACAGTGTGTTTACAAAAGAGCTGGAGAAATCTGACTGAACGAATGTCATCGTGTGTCATAGATACAGTGCATAGACACTCAAACACTACACTGTACATGTAAGGGCCAATCACAAATCCATACATACAAAAATCAGAACTAAAAGTAGCACCTACACACACCAAATTTACTGAACAATATTTTGACAGGGATTTGTTGATATCTAATTCTAACTCCAAAAAACTTCAGAATTAGAATTTGAACACCCATTTTCGGCAAGTCCAGTTTAAAAATATACTAAATAAGATATCCAAAATCCCCTGTACTTTTTTGTATCTAATATGTAAACAAAATGCAAGCAAGAAGTTGGAACCTGGCTCTATACATTTTTTAGATTTATAACCCTTTATATATTTAGAATTATTTGACATTTGGCCATTTTCACACATACAATGCCTGTTATATAATAATACATTAGATGATGAAAAACGCTGTCTTACATTCCCGTCATGTAAGTAAAATACCAAAGAAGTTTCAAATTGATTGCTTGTTGCTAATAAAAGTATCTCAGCAAAAATATATATTAACAATAAAAATATAGAATAAGAAAAGCAGCCTCCCAGATGTCCAGTGTTTTTTGGTGTGTGTACAAAGACGTAGTGATGTTAAAGTGTGTTGAAGAGTAACAGAGCACAGCAGTCAGAAGGCATCGTGTGTGCAGCTAATGTAAAGGCCAATGTGCTCCAAACATCTCATACTCAGCCGATTAACAGGACTAACTCAACTGGCACAACACCCCCGGGTTCGTTCAGAGTAAACGCTGGACACCGCCATCCCATAAAAACACGCAAACCATGGAGCTAACAATTCATGTTTATATTCCGAACATAGGCCTGTAAACTGTAGAGTGTATGACTCTTTTCCTGTATAAATGTAGTCTGATTTACATTGACATACACATTGACTATTGTAGGTTAAGGCATTGTGCTTTTCAGTGTTGGTTTCACTTGAGACTAATCCTATTGTTTTACAAATGGCCCTGAGATGGGCCATCTACATGCTATTGTACACTGACTTTCGCTCCCTCCTCATTGAGTACCTGATTAGCGTCTCCATGGTTTCAGCAGACCATTATAAACAACTAGAAGGTTGAATCTTAAACCTCCATTACGATTTAATGAAGGATTCTCTTTTTTAACAAAGATGGCCTCCTTAACTCCTCTTTCAAACCATCTTTTCTCCTGCTCAGCTCAGAATCTCCACCTCACTGTCTTCAATAGAGTGGTTTGTGGCTTTAAGATGAAGATGCACAGCGCTCTGGGGTCCTGAACTCGAGTGTCTTCTGTGCTGATAAAGCCTCTTGTGACGTGGCTGTTTAGTCTCCCCTATGTGGCGCTCTTTACAACTTTCTTCACTGGATTGGACAGAATACACTACATTGCTCTGTTTTTGTGTCGGCATCTTGTCCTTAGGGTGAACCAGTTTGTGTCTTAACGTGTTTCCGGTTTAAAATAAACAGGGACTTTGTGTTGTCTAAAAATTCTTTGCAGTTTTTCTGACAGTCCCGAGACATAAGGGATAGAGACACACTTTCTTCTTGGTTCTGTTTCCCTTTTGTCCCTTTTGTCCAAAACTCCCTCGCTTTATCAGGCCATGTGGGCAGGACTTACACAAAGTAGGATATAAAACCTGAGTTCTCAAAACGTTTTGTTTTTTCGAAAACAGAGTCCAGATGAAACAACTGAATCTTTTTCTACAATGGAACTCTCCTGGACAAATGAGGGATTACACCGACAATAATAAAAAAGATTCCGTTACAAAAGAAGGGTGTGAAAATATATATTTTCATATATAATATATATTTTCATATATATTTTCACACTCATATTTATTTGATTGATAAATATGAGGATTTTAACTTTCCAAGAATGTTTTTCAGTGGCTCCCAACCGGTTTTCCTTGAAGATGGAGAGGACTTACTAAACAGGATTCATCAAAGAAGCATGAATAGATTTAAATACAACTCCAGCTATGCTTTTGAGGGAACAATGTCAGAACATGGTGAAAAGCACACAAAAGTCAGTTTTGCATAATATTTAAACCAGTCAATATTGGTATGGGAATTGAAAAAGGTAGATTGGTGCATGTTTTCATTCTCACTCTCACCATTCTCAAGCTAAACTCCATTTTCACTGCAGCAGCTCGCTGTCACAGCACTGCGCTTCATAAAACACCACCACAGAGCCGCTCGGAGAAGCCATTCTGTACCATGCTAACACACCGTCTCAGCTGGGCATGGTGGCAGCGAGCTAAAGGGAATAAGCAGGGAGCCAAGCGTGAGGCATGACTGTTTGACACGGTTACAGTCGGGCACACTCACGATGTTTCACACTTGACATTGCACAGCGCAGGCAGTTACGCCAATGAGCAGCACCGGGCCAAACACCAGATAAGAGATGGATTTGTTTTGTAGTCACACCGTTTCACTATTTTAGTACACAAACATTGGCTCTTATGCAAAAGGGAACAGAGCATTTGCGATCAAGTTTTTATTAAATTGTGCAATGACATGGGCCCCTCGTTTCCACCCATATCCATTTCAAGCACGCACACACGCCCACACCCACACAAACACACACACGTACCTTTTCTCATCGATTGAGGACAGTTTGAAAGGAAAACAATAGAAACAAAACCAAAAAAAAGAAAAGAAAAGAAAAAGGTAGCTGATCCATATAACCCGGAAACCTCGTAGCTGTCGTCATCATAATCAGAAGAGTATTCATGAAAGCAATAACAATAATCAAATCAATAGCAGCAATAACCACAGCAATAATAATAGTGGCAAAAAATAAAATGAAATGAAATTACCCCTGCTGTCCAGGTAATACAAATATTCATATACATGTATAGATTCAGCCATGTACACACCCAGTATACAACCTGTTTGTACCGTGTGTACCCACAGTTAAACTGAGCCATTAACATCTGCAGAAACGGCAATATGCACATAACATTATGTCGTTTCATACAGTTAATGAAGTTGAATAAAGGTCAGTATAATAACATAGCGAAAATACAAAAAGTAAAAAATAAATAAAATTCAAAAAATAAAAACCTTTTTGGAAAAATGTCATCAAGTTTTGTTAAGAGTTGTGACCAGCAATTTACATTTTCAATCTTTGCTTTATGAATCTGAGCTGTTGAGAGCTTGAACTGAGCGATTTCTCTGTATGATGAGAGCCACTCCCCCAGAGCCACTCCCACACATGTTAGCATTCCTATTGAAATGCTATCATTTTTTGGGCCGCGGTGAGCCCAGCAAATAGTAGGCGATACTCATACTCATTAATTGTTAGAATCATGTCAGAAGTACAAGAAACCCCGGCGTGTGGAGTACAGCCTACGATCCTCGACAGATGTGTGGAGATGTTGACCTCGGGGCATTACCAAATCATATGGAGAAAGGTTCCAATGGTATTGTCTAAGCAGTGCTCCCAATATGGATTGTCTTTTATCTTCATTTGATATAGTCTCCTGGGATGTAAATAAGACCTGTGAATGAATGTATAATGACTCATTTGGTGATTTGGATTTCTTGATGTTAAGGATATGTTTGACAACATTTTGCTGAAGTTCCATCAGAGTGGTCTTTAAGATCTGTTTTCCACAGCTGCTCCATGGGCAGATGTTCATGTGAGGATTGTACAACACATTTGTACAGATCAGAGACAGTACAGTACAGACATGTTTCCCTTCCAAATAGACATGAGGTGAGTGATGGTACGTCCATGTTTTTGTTTTGTCGTTTTGAGTGGGATATTAGAATAGATAAAGCTGGACCGACTAAATGGGTGAATGTTTCGATTGGAATCCATGACAGTGCACTATCAGATCTGAACCATGAGACAAGCGGCCGTAGTGTGAAGCACCATGACGACCACTCAAAGTTTGGAAGGCTCATTCTGCCTGATGATTTGGGTCTGTGTAATGTGGAGGCTTTTATTTTGGGCTTCTTGCTTGCCGTCCCATAAAGAAGTACCCACAAGAGAGTTTCTGGGTTGTGAGTTTCTTCCAATAGCCTTGAGGTGGAGCTAAAGGTAACATGGAGCTCAAAAAACGTATACGAGGCAACAAGTTCATTTTGATTAGGGACAGACGAGCATGAAATACTCCATCTCCTTAAGTCATTAGTTATGGAGTGCAGAGTGCTGCTATAATTATCATTGGTCATAGTGTTTCATTTAGGATTATATAGACACCCAGGTATTTCATGTTTTGCACAACGGGGATATTGAAAGAGGACAGGTCCGCCGTGGTTTCGTTTAGTGGCATCAAAGCCGATTTCTTCCAGTTTACCTTATAGGTATATATAATATAGGTATTGTCCCAAATTGTTCTAAGGTATTGAGAAGAAACGGAATCGATTTAGTGTGGTTGCTTGTGAAAATTAAGATATCATCTGCATGAAGTGAAACGTAGTGAGAAGTTGTTTGGCTCATGTCTCCCTGACTGTCTGACTAATTGTGCTATGGGCTCTAACGAGAGGCAAAACAGCAGAATCAGAATCAGAAAAAGGATTATTGCCATTGTCAATGAACAAAAATTCACAAACATAGGAACTTGTCTCAGCCTTAAGGTGCAACATAAAACACTGATCAACAATAAAAACAACATATATTCAATCAAAAGGGCATGCATTAGATTTACAGTTACATTTGCAATGGTAACAACGGGTAACACTGACGTGACGAGCGACTTATTTTAAATCTAGCAGAGCAAACGTTACCTGTTCTCACCATTGCACTAGGGTTGGCATATAAAGTCTGTATCATAGCAATAAAATCATAATTAAAACCCATCTGTCTCAGCACAGACCAAAGGTAACCCCACTCAAGCCGGTCAAATGCCTTTTCGGCATCAAGACAAAGAATAGCATTTTGATTTGGAGTTTTAGATGAAGCGTCTATGATATGAAGTACTCTGCGTATATTGTCCAATGCTAACCTTAATTTAATGAACCCGTTTGGACATGATGGACCAGATGTAGCATATATTGTTCAAGTCTTAAGGCCAAGACCTTTGAGCAGTCGAAAGGAGGAACATTCCGTTGGTGTTTTTTCCTTTTTTAGTAAAAGTTCAATAATAGCAACATTCAAACCATCAGTGAAGGACACAAAAACAATTCCAGAGTGAATTTTACATTTTTTTTATTTAGTATTTCAGTGAACTAGATATGTCTGAAAACTTGCTTAATTTTTTCCATTTAAGAGTTTAATAAATGAGGCTCAGAACCTTGTGTTGTTCTGTCAGACTCTTGTACAGTTTGGTGTGTGTAGGAGCCACTTTAAGGCCTGATCTTTATGTCTGTGGGAGGAGCATGTCCCAGAGACATCTATGCAGGAAGTGGCTTCAATGGAAGAAGAAAACATCTTTAGCAGCAGGTTTGACAATGTTGTTGTTTGAACATGAAAGCTCATAACCTGAGAGAGCAACATGTTTTAAACAAATGTTGCCTGTAGTGTAGTGCCTTAACTTCAAATTAGAAATGACATTTTACCGTTCACGTCTCACTTTTAAAAGATCAGATTTTGTGAATTTCTCTAACGCTAACAGATGGATGCTCTCTCAGTGCTGAAAGGTTTCAAACTGTTTAATGAGAACACAACCTGAGAAAGTCGTCTCAAAATGTGGGTCAAAGTGAAACAAAGTGAAAGTGTTTAGAGTTTGACAAGAGTGTGACATCAGCAGAGCGGCTCCAAAGAGGACCGGACTAATCCTGCTGGAGGAAACACGCTCAGATTAAGGACAAAGTTATGCTTCATTACAGACTCACTTTTAATCCTGTTTTTAGCAGAAAAACGACCTTAGGCAGTCTTCTGGGCTCTGTCCCTGAGGAGCGCTCATTCGAAAACACTCATGGACAGTTTTCACACACTTTTCAAATGCTTGGTTCCAGCTCTTTAAATTGAGCCCAAATTTGTTTTTGTGAGGCTCAGAGAAGGAGTAGAGAAGATGACATCGTAAACAGGATTCATGACACAAGTGTGAATGAAGATATACACAACTTTGGAGAGCCCATGGTTGAAAACTCAGTTTTGCATAGTGTGTGGACTTTCAAGGACACTAATTCTGATCATCTTGAATTGCCTTGAATACAAAGCATCAACTTGAAAACAGTATACTTTGTGCTGCCTAGCGGGAGCTAAGTTTGTGCCTACTGTTAAAATGCTCTTGACATTTCACTCAACCTTGTCTCCGTGCTCACTGTGATGAGCTGACAGCGCTTCTGCTCGGCTACAGACAAACTCTACGCCTGCTCAAGTTCATTCTATGCTTTATGTGATTATTATGAAAGAAATAATGATGATCAACAAAAAGAGTTTCATATGTCTCTACATTTGACTGCATGTATTTGTCCTAAAAGACCTAAAAAACCTAAAAACCAAGGCATGTGCTAAACATGTGGTTTCATGGTCTTTTAATGGTATTCTTTACTGTTAGCATTCTTTAATAGTAGCGATGCACACCAGTGTCGGGTGTGGACTCGACCAGGTTCTTGTACTCGTACTCATTAATGTGGTGCCGATACCACTTAACGGTGCCCATGGCTGGCACTGCTGACATCATTAGTGAACTCTGAAAACATTTAGGAGTCTTCACTGTTTTCAGCGGTCACTGCTCAGCTGAGAGCTGACTCTGTATCAAGCACACACTCGATACTGATACTGGCATCAGTGCATTCCTTTTTACATTATTTTTTGTAATATTTTTTTGGCCTGTAGGCTTTATTAGATAGGACATTTGAGCGTGAAATAGGGATGAGAGAGAAGGGAGGACATGCAGTAAACTGTCGGAGCTGAGATTTGACCTCGCACGGGCCGGCTGCACATGGAGCCTCGCATATGTGCTGCTGCATTAACCACCCAACCACCGGGCAGCACGGCATCGGTGGATTCCTAAGTGTAAATGAAATGTTCCTGTTTAATTGTGTTAATGTGTATGTAAGTGTTTTATGTTTAACAGGTCCTTCTTGAAAATCTCTAATGTGCAGAAAGAAAGGCTGAATAATACTGCTAATAATAAAGCCAAACTATATTGAACCTCCTTTGTGGAACTCCAGCGGAACTATCAGTGTCCTGCATAGATCATTTCAGCACCATGGACAGCACTGACACTGGTCCATGGACAGCGCATTGACACCGGATGAAAGAACGAAATGTTCAAATCAAATGTAGCTTTAACAAATTGATAATGATTTATTCTTAATTACCTAAACATTGGACATCATATCCACGTTGTTTATGTAATTCTCCAATCAGAAAGCAGAATAAGCCTCATGAGTCTTTCATTGGGGTTGGCAATTCCTACGACTAAATCCAGTTGGTTAAAGCCTAAAATGGTTTTCCCTCATTACAGGATGCTGTTTTTTCATACTTCATAAATGTACATTTTCCTTGTGATTTTGTCTAGATGTAAATGTGTGCTGGCGACTCACAGGCAGCTGCTTCTCCAGACAGTTGTTAAAGTTCTTGAGCTGGTTGGGTTTGAGTTTCTTCAGAGGGATGCGCGTCTCTCCGATAAACTCGTTGTGTCGGAACTTGTCCTCATCACACACCGAAATCCTGGACAACACAGGAGAAAGTCAGCTACATCAGTAGGAAAGATTTTCACATTTAATTCAATTCGGTGTAATCCCTCATTTGTCCAGGAGTGTTCCATTGTAGAGAAAGTTTCAGTTGTAGTCATCTGTTTTTTCTAAAACAGAGTCGAGATGACTACAACTGAAACTTTTTCTAGATTTAATTCAATTCACAATTAACACACATACACCTTGAGTGTATTCTGTTCTGAGAGTTGTTTGTTCATGACTTTTTATCATTAATTCTAAAATTATACTCACTATTTTTGCTTTCTATACACCAGTGAAAGTTTGATTGCTCCATACAGCTCACCTTCATTCAGTATTTTGTGGAATAAAACCCCTTATTTTCTAGCCTCAGTCTGAGTTAGCCTAGCTGCTAGCTTCATGGCTGAATCTTCCCTCGCCGTTACCTGCTCAAGTGTCATATGTGGAGTCAGAACCCTGGCTCCTTCTCTGACGACAGGTGTGTGAAGTGCAGTGTAGTGGTAGCTTTGGAGGCCAGAGTTACGGAGTTAGAAGCACGGATCCGCTCATTGGAGGAGCTGAAGCTAGGTTGTAGCATCAGGTTTACTGGACCATGCCACAGGTAGCAGTGTTAACGTTAGCAGTGCAAGCAAGGCAAAGACTAGCCCCCCAGCGCCTCCCGTGCAGCCGGGACTAGACCAGAAGCAAATGAAGGACCAATTTATGACAGTTTGGATGGATCTGCGACCGTGAGCTTCCCGTCTACAATAGGTTTGCTCCCCTCAGCGATCACACGCCCGCTGAATGGACTCGTGATACTCTGGTAATTGGAAGTTCTATAGTCAGAGACGTGAAGCTACCAGCGTCAAGTGTTAGATGTTTACCAGGGGCCAGAATGGGGGACATCGAAGGAAACCTTAGGCTTTTAAAGCAGAGTAGACAGAGGTTCCGCCGAATCGTGATTCACGCAGGCGATAACGACGCCCGGCGGAGCCAATCAGAGGTGCTCAAATTACAAGTGTGAATTAGCAAAGACGATGTCAGATACCGTAATATTTTCTGGTCCCCTGCCCAATCGGATCAATGCTGAACTGTACAGCCGCTGTTCAGCATTCAATTTCTGTTATCTAGTTGGTGCTTTCAAAGCAATGTAGTCTTTGTTGAAAATTGCAGTGCGTTTTGGGGAAAGCCCGGGCTCATACGCAGGGATGGCATCCATCCCACTTCGGAGGGTACATCCCTTTTAGTCCGGAATTTGACCGATAGCCTTAGTGGTCTAAAGTGACCACCCAGGGATGAGCCCCGGGCGCAGAGCAGCAGTGTAAGACGCTCCTCTGTCGCTGAGCTCTCGTCCGCTCTCGCCCTCGACTGTGTGTGTCCCTCGTGCAAATAATGTCAAAAAGTCAAACCTCAGAAAAGCTAGTTCAGGCGTCAGACCAAAGAACTTAATCGAAATAACACCCACAAATGATACAAATAAACAAATACATAAGCATGTAAAATGTGGACTTCTAAACATTAGGTCAATTTCCTCCAAATTGCCAAATGAAACCTGGCTTCAACGAGATGATTATGTCAGACTAAATGAGTCCAGCCACCCACTCATGTTAACTTCCAGGCCACAAGGAGCACAGGCCGAGGTGGTGGTGTGGCAGTGATCTCACACTCATTTCACTCATTTGAAAGCCTCATGTGATCAATCACTTGGAGAAACCGAAAAGGAGTGTTATTCATAGTTATCTACCGACCTGTTGGTCCCTATTCAGAGCTTTTAACACTGACTTTATATAAAACTAAGTGTTAGACTGGGATAAAATAGTCATCATTGGAGATTTTCAGTATCCACGAGAATAAGAATGGCCACTATCTCAGTAATGACTTCAACGCACTATTAGACAGCATTGGTTTCACTCAGAATGTAAATAAACCGACTCATAGTCACAAGCAGACTCTGGATCTTATCCTAACATATGTAATAGAGATTATCTCATAACCCTATATTGTCAGATCTGTTCGTAAGTGATCAATTTGCCGACTCAATCATGAATTATCAGAAGGTCAGTAGACCAAAACGTGCATTTGTAACATCTAGATTAGACTACTGTAACTCCCTGCTCACATCGTGTCCTAAAAGCGCCATGAAAAGCTTTCAACTGGTCCAAAACACAGCAGCAAGATTACTAACAGGAACTAAAAGAAGAGAGCACATTACGCCGGTGCTCGAGTCTCTTCACTGGCTCCTGTCGAGTTTAGAATCAAATTCAAAACCCTCCTCCTGACTTACAAAGCCATAAATGACCTGGCCGAGAAGGAGGGTCTAAGGACATGGGGGCTTGGGACATCTATCTAAGGACACAGGATGCTGGGACATTACCAAGTCCCTATGAACACTGTTTATTCTGTTTTTTATTCTGTTTTTTCCACTGTAGCCCCTCGAGGAATCTACAGTTGTGATTTTGGCCGTTACAAAAATAAATTGAATTGTTGTATGTATAAGTAGGTGTCAATGTGGTGTTTGAACTCTGCTCTGATCCATGCACAGGTTTATGGATGTTCTCTACTGCATGTGTCATGATACAGATCATCTAAAGGTCACAGGTCAGCCTGTTCATCCGAGTCAAAGGGGTCATGACCTATGTGCTAAAATTATTCAATAATGCAAAATTTTTCAAGTGTAACCATGTTTTAGCTCGTACAGAAGTGTTTATGAACAGCACTTAATATCTGTGCCAAGCAGCACGGACAGCCTATACAAATGTGCACAATTTCACAATTGTATATCTTGATAGCATGATGTAATACAACATGGTTAAACATTCAGGCATCCCCTGCATAAACTCAATGTGTTTAAATATCATTCCTCTCTTTCCTCTTCTTCTCTCTGCACACGAGCTGCTCATTCACCTCACAGAAGCAGGATTCTCATCTGTGATTGGTCAAAAAGCTGTAGCCTTATCTTACTGGGGAACTTAACCTGGTCCAGAGCAGGTTCTGAGTTCATATTTATGTTTTTGACCTTTGCAGTTGTAACTATGTTGATGAATCACTTATTGTTTGAGCTCAAACAGTAAGTTGTGTTAAAGATCTTTCACTGCTTGTTCCCATTAGGGGCCGCGGGTGACTGGAGCCCATCCCAGTGACTTTGAGCCTTAAGTGTGGTACACCCTGGACAGGGGCAAGCGCGTTACAGGGTTAACACAGAGGCAGAGACACACAGACAAACCATTCACTCTCACATTCATTCACTAGGGGCAATTTAGAGTTGTCAATTGACCTAACACATGCACGTCTTTGGACGGTGGGAGAAAGCTGGAGAACCCGGAGAGAACCCACGGTAACACGGGAAGGACATGTAGACTCCACCCAGGGAGATCATGGGATTTTGGTCTGGGAATCAAACCCTTGAACTGAGAGTGCTAACCACTCTGCCACTGTGCAGAGTGTTCGTGTTCTATACCATAGATATGGCCGTGAGCGTGCAATAAAGAGTTAGAATGTTACCTGAGAGTCTTGCGGACCATGTCCTCGTCGGTGATGCCATAGTATGTCAGTGTCTCGCTCCACACTGGGTTGAGTGTGTTGTGCAGAGTCTTGGTTCGCAGTTTATTTGCCTGAAGAGACAAATACATTAAATATAATTATGTGATAATGTAACCTTAATATTTTCTAATGATTCCCTTTTTAAATGTTCTTTATAGACGCAAAGAAGTAGGCACCACCGCAGGGTCACAAGGCCAGACCTGATCATCTTCGACATTTTTAATAAACAGAAAAAAAGGATACCCAAGGCACATGTGGAAAAGAAGACATAGAACATGGGCTTAAACTCCAGGCTTTACTGTAGAATTACCTAGCTTTCCTAACACATCAACTACTCAGGGTCATTCTTCAGTTGTAATTTTTGTTCAAGTGTCTCAATGCATGGGCACTTTCATGTTGTAGTATATGTGATTTATTGATTTCTGGCAGCTGTTAATAAACCTAGAAATTACTTTGTATTAGTACTCATTCATTCAGCTGGTTGCTTCTTGTATGGGCTTTTTGTTAGGTTAAATCTGAGCACATAAATGTAGTGACAGAACCACCTGAACTGATGTCACACAAACAAAGATGTTTCTCGGTTTGTGATGTGACATCCGTTTTCACTTTTAATTACTCTCCAAATTAGGTTTTTCTTACTCCAAAATTAAATTAAATTAAATTAAATTAAAGGAATCCCGTCATTGCACCAATATTATGATGAAAATTATGTTCCATCCCTTAAAGTCTAACACCACTGATTGTTTCTGATTGTTTAATACATTGGGGCAATGGTTTCATGTACAAAGCGAACAAGAGGGGGGACCAAGCACAACCCTGCCTCACCCTCTCCAGAGTTGGTTAATTCTTCATGTTGGGCAAATGCAAAGAGCCCCATAATTTTTTTTATGATTAAGTCAACTATTTGAAATGTTCACCGGTTCTGTTCATTGTTTTTATGGACAGAATTTCTAGGCGCAGTCAGGGGTCGGGGGTGTCCAGTTTGGGGACCACAGGCTCTCATCTCAGATGTTTGCAGACGATGTTGCCGTGATGGCTCCATCAAACCTGGACCTGCAGCATGCACTGGGACGGTTTGCAGCCGAGTGTGAAGCAGCTGGGATGAGAATCAGCACCTCCAAATCTGAGGCCATGGTTCTCAAGCGGAAAAAGGTGGCTTGCCCTCTCCAGGTGGGTGGGGAGTCCTTGCCCCAAGTGGAGGAGTTCAAGTGTCTCGGGGTCTTGTTCCCGAGTGAGTGAAGGATGGAGTGTGAGATTGACAGGCGGATCGGACTGTTGTGGTGAAGAAGGAACGTAGATTGACCGGTAAATCAAGTGCTAAAACCAATACAGCAACCGCATCACCACAGACGCTGCAGCGAGCCGCTAGTCCATCTTACGCTCCAACAGCAAATCACTGTGCCCTTACATGAGCATGTCCACTCTCTGCCAAGTGTGTTTCCCTTTCCAAACTTGTCCAACGAAACAAAACAAAAACTCCAATGTGTCAGCTGGGTTCTCAGGCAGAGCTGCGGAGTGGCAGGCAGGTAAACAGTGCATTTACCTGGAGTGACAGGGAGAATGAGAGAGAGCCAACCTGTGCCACGCTAATGCATCTGCTCTCAGCTCTTCTGTTTGATTCACAAAGTAGGTCTTCTGAAGTGCAGCTGTCAGACATGTTACCCCAAGCACACACTCTGTAATCCCCCAGGACTGAACGGGCAGGAAAGGCATACAATCAGAGGAAACATGAGCAGTGTGACTGACTACACCAATGGATATTTGCCACGGCATTTGAAAGCTGTTTGAGAAAGCTGGCAGTGAACGGACGTGTAATCAATCAAAATAACAACATCTAGAGATACTTTCAAATGCTCTGTCATCAGAATGTTCACAATTCTAGAATGGAGGCAAAAGGAGGCAAAAGTGAAATATCATAATACATTTTCACTGATTAACTGACATCAGATCTAAATGCTTATAATGTTAAGACTTTACAACAAAGGATAAGCAACATTTTATCATTTCCAGGGTAGAAATGTCTTTTAGTTTTTGCATTTTCAGACCATACCAATCTGCTTCAAAGTGAACCAGGAAACATGCCTTTACTTTTCTGCAAAGGTGATGAAATAAAGTGACATGTTCTGATATTTATTAATCTGGTGCCATTATCTCCAAAAGAGGATTCCCGGATTGTATTTAGTTGGCAGCATTCTCAGCTCAGCAAAATGCCAGAAAATCTGATTTTAGAGTTGTATTCAAATTCAAATATGCTAATTGCTGTCTCATTATGTTGCTTTATTGCATGATTGGAGCATGATGAAAAACCAACTGTTCTGCTGTGTCTTAAAATAAATCAATGCACAGAGAGGAATCTGTCATTGTCTTGTCATTGTTTTGTGTTTGAATTAACAAACATGTAATTATCTACCAACATATTGCCATTTTGTAATAGCAACGTGTCAGGAACACATTAGGATTATAACAGGTCTAGAACAGGACTTTACCAGAATTAAACTACACATGCACCTATTAATTTGTACTATTATTAATAAAATATGGGGTTTGAGTCTTTTTTTATGGATTATCATTTCTAAACGTTGGTCATTCCTGTACTATGACTAAAATTATATATATGGGTCTTGGAAATAACTCAAGTTCTAGATACAAAGTTCTCAAACGAAGACAGCCTGGGGAGATTCGACATTTCTTGTGTGGGAGCAGATATATAATGAGCTTGGACACTTATTTCCTGAAAATACCTAAGAAAACTAACAAGAACCTCACCATCGAGAGCCAGGCTAGCAATGCTACAGCCAAGCGAACTAGCCCTGCCGCGGCTCCAGCCCCTGCTTCCTCGTCTGCCCGCAAATGGAGCTCTTTCTCCAGGCACTGCTCATGAGGAGACCAGGAGCGGGATAGACCCAATGATTTTGGCTGCTCAGTGGAATACAACTGATAACATTACAAAGGCAGGTGTATGCCGGTGCTGGTATGCGAGATCTAACTTCCAAAAATAACGAACCTGATAACCGAACCACAGCAGCTGAAAAGGAAATCTCCGATTTGAAAAACACTGTTTCTGCCCTGTGGGATAACATGGCGGAGCTAATGAGCCAGATTCCTGATGGATCATGTGGACCACATGATCAACTTTAGTTTGTAAATTCTGTACCTGATGGCATTTTTATTCCTATAAAATAGTTTTCCCTCCATCTTCTGATCAGTTTGTGGGATTTTTGCATGTTTTTGGCAGGAGCCGTTTTTTTGCAGTTTGTTTGTTCTATTGTGTTCTGTTGTGGTGGTTCCTATGTTTGTGTGTTGTGTTCGACCAGAGAGCTGTCAAAGATACTAACAGAGATGCAGTCATCCATGCATGCAGCAGTATGAGCAGCAAAGAAGACAAAATGTTTTTTATGAAGAGTGAAAATCTGACTTTTTATTCAAAAATGTTGTGCGTGCGTCTGATCCGTGGATCCAGCTGGCTGTGGGTAAGCAATACATTGTTTTCATATTGATCACTGATGCTTAACTGTTATTACCATCACGGCATTTTCGTGCTTTCTCTCCATGTTTCTCTACAAACTTTACTCTCCACTTTCCCTGCAGTCACTTCTCCGACCACTCTTTGAGGTGTCACCTTTCCTTTTTTCTCTTTACTATGGGGTGCAGGCAGCGTATTGGGTTTACTTTGATGAGTGTATAAGCTCCACCAGGAAGTGACATCACTTTCTAAACTGAAGTTGTGGATCTGACTGCAAACCACTCTGAGGGAACAATTGTCTGTGGCGGAGACTGGAACATACATGTTCAGCCGACATTAGATGAATTGGTAAATCTATAAATATTAAATTTAGCAAATGAATACATAATATAGGGCTGATCAATATCTGGAGAGAGATGAAGCCTAATGTTCGCCAATGTAAAAGAAATTCCAACCCCCATTGTCAGTTAACAGAATTCAAAAAACTAGGAACTTGCTTTGGCATTAAGGTGCAAAATACCACAATGTATAATGAAAAATAGTAGTGGCAAAGATCTCTACTAGAATAGACTACTTTAATTTTTTCCAACAAAGGCAGGGTTAGGTACAATAGATTTAAGTGATCACGCTTCTATTTACATCACTGTAGATCTGGAACAGAAACACAAAAACACACTTTGGAGATTTAATCAATGGAAAAATATTGAGATTAATGTTGAGCCTGGGGTTCCTGTGCAAGCCTTACAGAGAGAGAATCTGTGCCAAACGTCAAGGTCGTCTTGATTGGGGATGGTGCGATAAGTCACGTGATGCATGAAAAAATGAAAACACATTCTTTTCCCAGCGCCACAGTCACTGAGATTACGTTTAATGTTTTGGCCACAGATCAAGGAGCTAAACAGATGATTGTGCACGTCGGTGCAGCGGACATACGACGCGAAGAAACTGCAGTTTTGAAAAGAGACTTCTTGGAGTTATTCGACGTGCTTGATAAAATGGAAATAAAAACATTCATAAGTGGACCTCTTCCAAACATCGACAGGAAGATAAACAAGTTTAGCCGGCTGCTTCAGCTGAACACATGGCTGTCCAAAGAGTGTGCAACAAGAGGATTGCACTACATTGAGAACTTCTATCTATTCTGGAAACGAGAGGACTGTTTAAGAGAAATGGCCCACACCTATGCAGTGGTGGAGTGAGGGTGCTGACAGAGAACCTGCTCCACGCTCTGAGGCATTGGACTGGGCCTGGACAGGATCCTGAGCAGATAGTTAGAGAGAAGAGGAATGAGAGAAGAATTCCTGCTCCATCAGCCAAAGACCGAGCCAAAGTTTCAACATCAGCAGCACCACAACCACAACCTCCACCAAAGGATTTATTAGCAGCCGCTCCACCACCACCAGCAAAGAATTCAACTGCAACTGCTCCACGATCACCTCCACCACCTCCAGCAAAGGACTCATCTGCAGCAGCACGGCAACAATCTTCACCACGGCCAGCACAGTAATTTCAGTTCTTTCCCCCATGGTCCTCATCAAAGGCCTTGGAACCATCTGTGGCAGGCCCGGCAGTATCCCCGCCATCGCCCCTGCCCTCAGAGCAGCCCTGGATCCCCTGCAACATCTACTCCCACTACAGATTCTCACTCTTCTTCATCTCCACCCTCACCCAGGGGTCTTCCCAGCCATCTTGAATATCTGATCAAATAAGGCATTAAGATGGCTCCACTCACGCCTAATATAATAAGATCAAGAGTTTCTAACGATGATGAACTCTCCCTTGACTGCTTCTATACAGACAAAAACCGCCCCACCTAAACCCCCCGCCTTTCACCTGGTCCCAAACTCTCGCGGGCTCCCGCTACACCAACAAAAGCCCCCCACTTATCCCCCCTCGGCTTTCACAGGTATCTAGAATGCACTGGGTCTCAGCGTTGCCGGGACTTATAGTCATATTAAAAAATCAAAACAACCCGGGGCCCTGTGTAAACAGCCTCCCCTAGTGCTATTTCTGTAGTAACATCACACAGATGGGAAAACAAAATGCGAGTCAGACTGCCCAATCTGAGAAATTTGATTCATATTCCCTGTAAAAAGATAACGCCCAGTCTCACTGAAAACTAGTCTGAAACTTGCTGTGCTAAATGTCAGATCCTTATGTAACAAATCATTCTTAATTAATAATTTTATTTCTTCTCATATGCTTGATTTTATGTTTTTAACTGAAACATGGCTTGAAAAAAAACAAGGAAATTCAGTTCTAATAGAATCTGCTCCATCCAACTTTATGTTTGAATCTGAAACACGAGAAAACAAAAAGGGAGGAGGTGTGTGTGCTTTTGTTAGAGATGAAATAGTTACCCACAGGTTGTCCTTTGGGGTGTTTTCAACATTTGAGTATGTAGCCTTTAAAATTTAGCTAAAACAGTCTTTATCCATTCTTTTCATTGTTTTTTACAAGCCTCCTCAGCACTGCCAAAGTATTGCTGATTTTACTGAAATACTTTCAGTCGTTTGCACAGACTTTGATGGTTTGGTCGTAACAGGTGCTTTCAATGTTCATGTTGATAATATCTGTGACATAAACGCTAAAGAGCTTCATGCTGTCCTTGAAACTTTCGGTCTTATTCAGCGCGTGAGTGGCCCCACCCACAGCAGAGGGCACATTCTAGATTTTTTAATTACAAAAGGGGTTAATATTTCAAACGTCAATGTGGTCGATGTTGCTGTCTGATCATTTCTGTGTCTTCTTTGACCTGTCTGTTTTTCCCCAATACCACCAGCTGGTCCTGCAATTGTCCGGAGGAGACACATAAATGACAGCACAGGAAAACTGTTTATGGAAATGATTAACTTTGAAAATGTCTTATGTTTTTTAGCTTCTGCTGCTGAATTAGCCCTTCTTTTGGCTAAAAGAGTGAGACGCCGCAGGCGAGGAAAACGTGCGGGGGGTCTTCATATGGCTCAGGAGATGCGGTACAACGGACGGTACCTGGGATTTTCCTCTCCAACGTTCGCTCACTCTCCAACAAAATGAACGAACTGGCGCTGTTGATGAGACGAAACAGAGACTTTTCTTCATCTCCTGTTTTGTGCTTCACGGAGACGTGGCTCAGCGAGCCGATCCCGGACGGCGCCGTGCTGATCGAGGGGTTTAGCCTTTTTCGTGCTGATCGTCATAAAGGTCTTCGGGGGTAAAAACACGCGGTGGAGGAGTCACTTTTT
>BJKM01000737.1:68280-135578 GCA_015082035.1 Chaenogobius annularis
GATGCTGAAAAACTTGTCCATGCGTTTGTAACATTAAGAGTAGACTACTGTAACTCCCTGCTCGCAACGTGTCCTAAAAGCTCTACAAAAAGCTTTCAACTGGTTCAAAATGCAGCAGCAAGATTACTAACAGGAACTAAAAAAAGAGAGCACATTACGCCGGTGCTCGAGTCTCTTCACTGGCTCCCTGTTGAGTTTAGAATCAAATTCAAAATCCTCATCCTGATTTACAAAGCCATAAATGACCTGGCCCCATCCTACCTCAAAGATGCTATAGTACCATATCATCCAAACAGAAGCACTTCGCTCTAAAAATGCTGGACTTCTGGTGGTCCCAAGGAGTCTCTAAAAGCCACAGTAGGAGGTAGAGCGTTTAGCTACCAAGCTCCTGTGTTGTGGAATCGGATTCCATGTCCATGTTAAAGAGGCAGACACAGTCTCTTCATTTAAGACCTAGGCTTAAAACGTTCCTTCTTTGAAATGGCTTATGGTCAGGCCAGTTAGGAACAGAAATAAAAACCTTACAGTTCCCAAGCTATGCTGCCCTAGGAGCAACTATGCTGGGGGAAGTATGGCAGCTTGAGCACTATCCTCTGCTTCTTACTACTTTTCTATCAAACAATATTTAATATTTAATTTCACTTGTAATTTGTTCAATCGCTTTTCCTTCTTTTTCTCCCCACTTCGCCTTGAACGGGAGTGGAGCAGGCACATCGATGACCTGTGGATCCAGATGCTCCTCATCTGCCTGGAGAAACGGTCTGCCTGGAGAAACGGTCTGCCTGGAGAAACGGTCTCTACTTCCATATGAATGGTTCTTCATCGGCCTCGAAGAATTGGTTCTCCTCCTGAGTGGGTCAGCTCCTCTGTCCTCTCTCTCGTCCTCCTGTCCGTCCGAGGGAGTCGGATCTCTCCTTCACTGTGGAACTCCTACAGGTTTCTACTTTTTCCCAAAGAGGTTTGGTAGTTTTTCCTGGCCGAGAAGGAAGGTCTAAGGACAGGGGGGCTTGGGGCATCTGTCTGAGGACACAGGACGCTGGGACATTTCCAAGTCCCTATGAAAATTGTTTATTTTGTTTTTTCCACTGTAGCCCCTCGAGGCAACTACTGTTGTGATTTTGGGCGTTACAAAAATAAATTGAATTGAATTAAAGTTTTTTAATAACACCATATAAAGGTGCTCATTGTTCACAAGGAAATGCCAACTGTTGGAGAAACTGTGGCACCAGGAGGCAAACCACTATCACGTGTTTTGGGACTATCCTGTTGCTCAAATATCTTGCACTGAAAATAATAGAGTGCAGACTGTTTTTTCTACTCGTCCTTGATTCTCGGTGTGTTTTGTGTCATCCATTTTTTGTGAGGTCCTTTTTCGCTGCCACCAGGAGGATGCTCCATAGATAGCTGCAGATTGTGTCCATGGCAGGAGTCCTGAAGCCCAAATACAGAGTTCTGATGTCATAAATTGTTTCAATCCAAAACCTCTGAGCAACAGGACACTACCAAAATAGGGTTATAAAGAAACGTGTCAGATTCTTCCAACAGAATTCCCTCCAAACATGTGATTTTGTGGTTCTCCAATGAGATGTACATATACTTTCCCACTCTACATCTGCCAGAACAAAGCAATCCCCATCTCTCCTTTATGTAATCAGTTGAGTGGCTTCCCAAATTGTTAATATATTTTTATAATTTTGATGTTAATCCCCTTGAAATCTTTTTTTAGTTTGTATGTTTTGATCAGCACCTTCCATGTTGTAGGAACAGATTTTACCCTTGTATTCTTAACTTCCTGCAAATGGCTCCAACCGTTTGTCATCTGACAGTAAGGCCTGTACAGGAACCCCCGGCACAATTTTCTGGATCACACCAGTACAGCAATGCTCTCGGATACGAGGTTTCTTTCCTTGCCATACAAATCTTGAGATTGCTTTATTCCGCTCATCAAACAGACGGTCGGGGATGGAAACGTGAAGAGTCTGGAACAGATAGAGAAAAATCTGGGCAAAATGTATTATTTTTTGTAGTCTCAATCCTTTGACAGACTTAAGTATGGGATGAGGTTACAATTTTCAAGATCTTTATACATATTTATAAAAAGAGGGGTATAATTTTTCACCCAAATTGTTGGTGTATTGTAAGTCGTTCTAAAGGTCAGAGGGGGGCGCCAGTGAGAGGGAATTTCTGTCTTTTGTACATTTAATTTGTATCCAGACATTGGACCAATTTCTTGTAGAAAATGCATGACATTGGGTATGGACATTTGTGGTTTGGTCAAATACAATAGAACATCATCTGCAGCAGGCAATTTTATGTTCCGTCCCATCAATTGTAACACCATGAATTGTTTTTGATTGTCTAATAAATTGGGCCAATGGTTCCAAATCCAAAGCAAACAGGAGGGGAGACCAGGCGGAGCCCTGCCTCACCCCTCTTTCCAGAGTCAGTGAATCTGTCAGATGACCGTTGATTTTAATTCTTGATGTTGGACCATCGTAAAGAGCCCCAATATTTTGTATAATTAAATCATCAATTTGAAATGTGTTTAGCACTTTAAATAAATAAATAAATAAGGCCAGCTAACAGAATCAAAAGCCTTCTTCGCGTCCAAACTAATTACTACGGCTTTGTTTTGTTGTTTTTGTATTTGGCTCATTATGTGTTAAGACTGCCTTATGTTGTCTTGTGTTTGTCGTTTGGTAATAAATCCTGTCTGATCATTGTGGATTAAGATTGGGAGTATTTGTTTAATTATTTTGGACATAATTAAGGTTTAGATACAATAGTCCACATTCAGAATAGAAATGGGTCTGTATGAGACGTCCATCCTTCCCTTCTTTTGGTATCAGGGTTATGATGGCCTCTTTCCCACAGTTAAAAGTTAAAGAAAAGAGTGAGTGTGCCTTTTAAAGCTTTATACTACTGTGAGGTGAACCCATTGCTCCCTGGAGATTTAGAGTTCTTTAATCTTTTGATTGCGCCTTGTATTTCCAAAATTATTATTGTCATTGTTATTTTTATTTTGTTCTTCTGATTTAAAGGGCAAATTGAGGGTGTCCAGAAAGGAATTTATCATCGTCTTTGTCTTCTGGAATTTTTGAAAAAAGTTTTTTATAAAACGATTCAAATACTGATTGAATTTGGTCTTGTTTAGTTAAGATTACATCACTTTGCCAGTCCCGTATTTTAAAAATTGTTCTTTCAGCTTGCTGTTTTTTAAGTTTCCAAGATAGTAATTTAGAACATTTTGATCCACTCTCATAATATCTTTGTTTGTCAAACTATTTTCTGTTAAGTCAGATCATTAGGTCGTTTAAGTGATATCACTCCTTTGTGGAGCATACACATTTAATAGAGTAAAAAGCTTTACATTTTTATTCCCTTTAACCAGTATATATCTGCATTATCTATCCTTACATTTAAAAGTTTGTTCAAAAGCTATTTGGTTTGAAATTCCTGTCTTGTGTTTGCCTGTATATGATACATAGTAAGAATTTATTTTTTTCATAACAAAATAATGTTAGTTATTGATGTTCAATGTTGTTCAAATGTGTCTCTTGTAGATATATAATGTATATTCTAAAATGTTTGATCACTTGATGGGTTCAGTATGCCATTCACATTGAAGGATGCTACCTGTAACACTTCCGATGCCATTGGGTTGGTTGTATTGATCTTGCCATTGACAATTTTCAAATGTTTTTAAACTCTCTGGTCAAACACAACAAATATAGACAAGAACCATAGGAACACAGAAAAGATGAACAGATAAAATAGAAAAATAGAAAACAAAAGGGTTCATGCTGGAAACAAGCACCGAACCCAAAACCTGCTCTTGTGAGTGATTGTAAAGAGGAGGGAAGTCAATTCCAAGTGAAAAGCCCCCGAAAAAAAAACTGCATTATCCATTTTCCCACGAATCCAATCTTCCACATTTGGCACTCAGATGAGTGGATGTAACTGGACACAGAGTTTATGTACTAAAGCGGACAGCCAACATGGAGCATAAAGTCTGATGTCAAAAACAAATAAATCATCACTTTCTTCAAATCAGTGGAAATGTGGTACCATATGACCACAATCTGAACTCACATGCCCCACGTTGGTGGCTCCAGCAATCATGTTGTTTTCTGTGTTTTGCATCTTCCTGAGGAGCACCTCTGCTTCTCCTAGTGTTTTGTGCATGTGTTTTTTGCCTTCAAAAGTCACCAGAAGAGTCGCTGGGAAAGAGAACCATGTCTCAGTTTTCTCCTCCTAAGCCTCCTCACAGATGTGGTGGAACTTTCCTTGCTGTTGAACAGACCTCATATGGGATATTTGGGGCAAAGAAGGCACGCATGCCTTTATACAGGAGGTTTCCTTAGCAGCCCTCATGACACATTTCTTCACACGATCATTAAGAAACCTCATAATCAGACCTCGTGGTTTATCAGAAGCTGGTCCCGGTTTGCACTGGAGATGAGCTCAGGTATAATATTTTCAAGAAAATGTCAGTATCATCTCCCTCCTCTCCCTCCGAGACCCACACAAATCTGAGATTAGGCATACGTAATCTGGACTCCAAATCCAAGATCTTATTTTTCACGTTATTGCTCTCCATCTCCATCTTGGCCCTCATAGTTTGCAACTTGGTCCTATTGTCTGAAATATGTTGTTCAGCTTCATCCATGCCTGCTCCATCCACTCCTGTATCTTTTCAGATCTTTTCAGACTCATTCTGATTAAGCATCACTCAAATTACCTTTACAGTATTTAACTTTGAAGCCATTTGCAGCTCTTTAGCCTCCTTTTTTTGCACATTATCAGGACAGAACAGGTTGCCCAAGCAACAAGTCAGTGGATGAGTTCAAGGCAGATGAACTTGTCACTTTTCTGGTTGAGTGCATGTCACTGGCTTGTTTTCCATGAGATGTTAATACTTTGCCAAAATACTTCTCTATCTCAAACGAGCAGATGACCCCACCAGGCCATTTACAGATCATGATTATGAAAGAGTGCATCAAATTGTACTTTTTTTGTACGATTTATAAAAACCTGCACAGCACACTTCTCTCTTCCTAAATCCCAATTTACTTCTGTGCTGGGCCAATTCTTCACAAGTTTCCACCCTGAACCCAACCTAATATACCATATATGGCTATGGAAATAACCCAATTAACATATTTAGCATATTCATAAGGGTGAAAGTGCCACGATCCAGGAGGAAGAAGAGGAAATTCTCAGAGATGGAGGTGAAGATGCTAATCGGCGAGGTGGAGGCCCGCAAAGGAGTCTTTAAACAGAAACCTTCACAAGGCGGTGCTCCTCTGCTGCTCAACTGAGCCTGTATTTATTTAAAAATAAACAAAAACTCAAGAGCCCCGCGTGTCAGGTGAGTGTGAGGGAGGGTCTGTGACACCCTCACAAAGAAAAAATTAAAACACATTTTACTGAATGACTTTTTTGTTAATGGTCCCATTTGACCAAGCTACCACGTGTGTCACTATTTGATTCACAATGTTTCAGACATAAATACATTCTTTTTTTAATCATATTGATAATTTTACCTGCCCTGTGTGTATACCTATATATTTTATTATAATTGTATTGACTTATTTTACTTTTTTCTCTCTCTCAAAGCTGTAAAGGCACCAGTTTCATGGAATGGCCTTTTCGTTGATGCGTTCAGTGTGTTTTAGGTGTAAGAAGTGGCCACAAACTTGTAAAGCACGATCTCATCAGCTCTCCGAAGCTAAGCAGGGATCGGCCTGGATCGACTTGGATGGGAGACCGCTGGAACACCAGGGGCCACAGGGGGGCAGTAGTGCACACTGTGGGCTGTATTTTGCCCACGGCGGTAGCGTTAACGTGGGCGCAGCAGAGCTCATTGCGTCACACCTCACAGTCGGCGCAATTGATGACAGCGCAGGGCGTGGCCTTCTAAACAAGAGGTGTAATTATGCTAAAATATGCGGTGAAGTAAAGCAAACTGAGGGCGTGGTCAGGTGCATTCTGTGAATGGCCTAATAACTAATAAACTAATAATAGCTTGGGGATGTTTATGAGTTTTTAGATATTTGCCTCAAGCATAAATGACCAATATTAACCTGAGTGGGTTTTATATTTGAGAAGAAGCTTTCCAGATGAGGGGAAACTTCCCTCTGTCCCGCCTGATACGCAGGCAAGACAGAAGTACACGCACAGAGGGAAGGACGCACAACCCGCACACTAGTGATGCGCGGTTGTGTTTTTACGCACAGGTTGAGCCGGTACAAGAAATTCTCATCTGCGCTCCGCCTGTAACTCTTGTGTACATAGAAATGCCTATTTTTATTTGTATTTGATAGTAATTTTTTAATTGTTTCTTAATGCCCTTTTTTGATTGAATATATGTTGTTTTATTATTGCTCAGTGTTTTATGTTGCACCTTAAGGCCGAGACAAGTTCCTATGTTTGTGAATTTTGTTCATTGACAATGGCAATAAACTCTTTCTGATTCTGATTCTGATTCTGATTCTAACATTACGTTTTGCTGCGTCTGAATTCACTTCCTGGTTCGGCTCGTTTTCTCTGTGAATATGTGACTGATTGTAATAAAACACGAAGCTTTATGTAGCTTACTACACTCCTCTCCACAATCTATCAACTGAGCTGTCTGTGATAATAATCTCCATAGCAACGTGTTTGGGATCACGGGGGGCGGGGTCTAGCTGTGGTGCTTCTGTTGAAATATAAATTCCAGAGCCAAAACAAAATGTTCTTGTTCTCGCAGCCCTATAGGCAAACGAACAAACGTATTGCTTCTTATGAAGTATGAATTGGCCTTTAACGCTCTTTGCGCTGCGTTGGACCCGTTACTGTGCGATCTGGGCCTGCAGACTCATGTGTTCAGCTTCAAGAGGAACGTCTTTTGGAAAATTTGGAATAAATCCTCATTGTCACATCACATTCACCCACAATCTTTGTCTCAGTCTGCGTAAAACTGGCACAGACTGACAGATTCAACACGAGATCTGCACATACGATCAGACTGAGCTGACCACAGAGTGTGCTCTGTTCTCACTCCCTCCGGACCGCAGCATCCCACCGAGCACTTGGGTACGGTTAAATTGGCACAAGCCCATCTTGAGAACATACTCCGCCTTGTGCAAAACAAATGAAGGTGAATTAAATCAAGAAACAACGCTCCGAGAATGCATTTCAATATTTTATTTTTTTTTTTTCAATTTTGGTAACTCATTGAAAAAACGGGAAATCAACCCGTTTTATTGCTCACTTCTTTCATTGCCTGGAAATGAGGCTATGACAAACATCTCCCACAGGGGGCGCTTTTGAATGCCACAGTTCTCAGTCATTGGTTCAAACACTATCACCATATTTGGACTGGCACCATCCCACTCCAGCCTCCAGCGGCCAAGTCCAGCCAAGCGTGTGTGCGTGTGTTTACAGCGTGTGTGTGTGTTTACAGTGTGTTGTACATTATAAGTGATGAAATTGAATAAATTCAAGATAGATAAGTTCACTTCTGTACGGAGGGACATTTCAGACAAAGAAAAACAAGCATGAACATGACTTCTTTAAAGGAGAAAGATGCACACGCATACACACATATACACGCACACATATTCACACGCACTTACACACACACACACACACACACACACACTGTGTTTCGTCTGCTGCAGGAGGTGAGTTCATCCTCTCATTAAGAGCCCACATCTAATCTCCGCTCCAGTGAAAGACACAGTTTCACAAAGGCACAAGACCTTTGACAAGTTCAACAGGAATATCTGTCCATCGAACTCAGGGGTGTCAAACTCAAATCCACAGTGGGCCAAAATGTAAAACTTGAACAAAGTCGCGGGCCAGTATTGAACAAATGAAGCTTTTAAATATTGACCCAAACAAGATTTGCTTTAACATTGAATATGGAACAAGCAACAACTTATTACTATACAATATATAATGGGATTTGTAGTAGTAACGATGAATGAATGCGCTGTATAATACCGGCAGAACGCCAAGCCCTAGTAGTCATTTGGTATAGCCTCTCAGGCCAAATATAATTACACTGCGGGCCAAATTTGGCCCACGGGCCAGAGTTTGACACCTATGATCTAACTCCTTATATGGACAGATGGAGAAAGTTTATGAGACATGGTGTAATGTTGAGTTATTAGTCTCTATGTAGAGGTTATTCTCACAAAAAGTGCATATTGTCTAAATTTAGGCAAGAAAAGTAAATAACAAATGTAAATGTATTACTGTTTCCATCTTATTATTTAAGCACATATCTGGGTGTTGGTTGCCCTGGTTACGGGAGCCACCTCTCCCGTAACCTGTGCCCTGCAGAGGGCGCACCGGCACAGTTTGGTTTGAGTAGAGGCGCACTTTGTAATTTAGCTTTAGTTGCAGAGTATTTCGTCATGTTCCAAAGTGTAGCAGGTTGTTAAGCGCTTTAATAATACCACGCTTCACACCAAACAAAACGCTGCTGCCTCTATTTTTGCCCAAATGTTACACTGAAGTTGAAAAGAACAAACGCTGAAGTCTCTCAACACTTTTAATGTGGGACAAACATAAACTATCCCTGAGTTCGTCCTGTGATGAAAATTAGAGCGCGCGTGTGTTTCTGGGCGCGTTCTCCTTGTTGTTCGACTTGTGCGGTGCAGACGTGTTTGATTAGCTCTGCTTTTCTGGAGGATTTGGTGCAAACAACCTGAACCTGACGTGATCATGTGATCATGTGGATTGTTTAGTCTTTGTTCATCACCTGTGTGCGCTCCAGTGCGCCTGGTGCAGGTCTGAGTCCGACGCTGAGATGTATCATTCGCTTCATGAGTTTATGAGACTTTCAAAATTCTCTTTAACTGTTATGTGCATAACACAAAATCCACCTGAAGTGAGCGTGTACACTTTTAGATGAGTGAAGGGTTCTAAAGGTGATACTTCCAAATGTGCAGTAAAAATTAAGTGATGGAAACACAGTTTCGGCTGCCGGGTGGTTGAGTGGTGGAGGAAAAAGTGGGTGGGGCGGAATAAGGTCAATACTGGCCCATTTAAAGACTAAATGACACGTTGTACTGTTTTTGTGACTTTGTTTGGAGGGAGGGCACCTGGGGTAAATGTTTATCATAGTTTTACTTCCGTTAAGTTGCAGTTTGCTAAGACATTTTGAAAAATATAAGTTTAATATGACAGGAAGTAGAGCTGAAACCCTCTGTGATGTCATCAGTGTGCGACACAGAGACAGTTGACACTTAACTGACACACTTTTCTGACAGTTTAAACCATCGTTGGACAAAATAAAGGTGTTCTATGGTAATATTGTGTGTCAAATCAGAACTGCTGTGTCATTTATGTGGATTTTGGCTTGTTTACAGTCTGGTTGATAGATAACATCTGTGGAATTACCTCTACTTAGATCATAGTTGTGCTGATGTCCAATGAGGAAGTACAATCATAAACTTTACAAAAATGGTCAAACTGGAGCAAACTGGGCAAAGTGTTTAGTCAAATCTGACATTGGCGGCAAGGCAAGGTACCTAGGCTATGGGAAACACCTTGTTTTCAATGGCCCGCCACTTCCTGTCATTTAAAACTGCAACTTAACGGAAGTAAAGCTATGATAAATATTTACCACAGGGTCTATGTCAATATCAGAAAAACAGGAGAAACTTCATATGGACTTTATTCCCCAGATTGTCCGATTGGCTTTGAAGGATGAGTTAGATGTCGAGGACACATTTCCCAGGAACTATCTACTCTTGTACAACCTTAGTTGATTTGTACTGAACGATGAAGAAAGACACTCTCTCGCTTAAACTTCAAGCAACAATTCTCATTCATTTATGAGAAGGTAAATTACTCTCATTAAATATGCATGTGTGTTAGTGTCAACAGAGCCTGATGGCCCTTGTGTTGTTCAAACGATCCTGCTGTGTTGTTGGCCATCAGGGGGTAGAGTAACAATGATTAAGGAGTTTGTTTAACCTTCACTTAACCAGAGGAGCCCCACAAAGAATAGTTATTTTAAGTGGACATAATGTGGCTTTAATTGGCTTTTAAACATGCCTTAGCTCACTTTGGGTCACATAATTCACATTTTCTAACTTAATAATGTCCCATAAGTCACAAACTTGTTTCTTTATTAAGTCGGTTTAGATTTATACTGCGATTTATGATAAAGCTGGTGGACCCTCCAATAAAACGGTGGTACTTTTAAAATGCACAGATAATTGTTCAAATCTCAATATTAGCCTGCTTGTTTGCTTTTAGGGGCTGGTTGTAATTGTGCTATTCAATAAACACAAAAAAATTAAATAAAATTTGGTTTAGACCTAAAAAGAGCACAACTCGCACAAGATCACCTTTATTTGTCCCACAATGGGGAAATTTCAGTGTTGCAACAAAGGGTACAGAAGCAGATTGTGCATAGTATAATAGTAAAAACAGACAACTTATAAAAAGAAAACTCTTATAAAAAACTCTTATAAAAAAACTCTTTTAAAAACTTATAAAAAACTCTTATAAAAACAGATGAACTGATAAAAAAAGAAAACTCTTATAATCTTAATAATAATAACGCTCATATATAACATATATAACGTATAACAGTATTGTACAGGAGTATAACAGTATTGCACAGGAGTATAACAGTATTGCAGGAGTATAACAGTATTGCACAGGAGTATAACAGTATTGCACAGGAGTATAACAGTATTGCAGGAGTATAACAGTATTGAAGGAATATAACAGTATTGCACAGGAGTATAACAGTATTGCACAGGAGTATAACAGTATTGCACAGGAGTATAACAGTATGCACATGGTTATGAAAGCTGAATGACACGTTCAGGACTAACAGTGTTTGTTGTAAAGTCTGACAGCAGCAGAAGGAAAGACCTGTGAAACCTCTCCTTCACACAGCGAGGGTGGATCAGTCTGTCACTGAAGCTGCTCTCCAGAGCAGACAGAGTGTCCTGCAGGGGGCGACACTCATGGTCCAGCATAGACGTGAGTTTAGCCAGGACCCTTCTGTCCCCCACTTCTGGACTTGTCCCCAAGTCCAGAGCACAGCCCAGGACGGAGCTGGACTTCTTGATGACTTTGTCCAGCTTCTTCCTCTCCCTCTCTGTGATGCTGCTGCTCCAGCAGACCACCCCGTACAGGAGGGCTGATGCCACCACCGAGTCGTGGAAGGTCCTCAGGAGTGGCACTGTCACTCCAAAGGACCGGAGTCTCCTCAGGAGGTAGAGTCGACTCTGGCTCTTCCTGTCTGTGTGATGAGTCCAGTCCAGTTTGTGGTTCAGATGAACACCCAGGTACTTGTATGAGTCCACTCTCTCAATGTCCCTTCCCTGGTGAGAGGGGCAGCAGAGTGGTGTCTGTGGAAGTCCATCATCATCTCCTTGGTCTTCCCCTGCGTTGATAAGGAGGTGGTTTTGCTGACACCTGTCCACAAAGTCCTGCGTAAGTCCTCCGTACTCTGCATCATCATCGTCCGTGATGAGTCTGATGATGGCAGAGTCATCAGAGAACTTGTCATGTCGTGTCTGAGGTCTGCAGTGTAGTGGGTGAAGAGAAAGGTGCCCTGGGGCGCCCCCACACTGGTCCGCGTGTCATACACACAGTCCCGGGCTCTCACAAACTGGGGTCGGTTTGTGAGGAAGTCCAGGATCCACTCTGCCAGCTCACAACTTAAGTTTAGGGGGCACAATCATGATTAAATAATGATGAAGACGCCAGTGCAGATGATAGTGCAGTTCTACACGGCCATCATTGAGTCCATCCTCACCTCCTCCATCACCGTGTGGTACGCTGGAGCCACAGCCAGGGACAAACAGAGACTACAGCGCCCTCTGCTGGAGCCACAGCCAGGGACAAACAGAGACTACAGCGCATTGTGCGTTCTGCTGAGAAGGTGATCGGCTGCAGACTTCTATCTCTGCAGGACCTGTACGTCTCCAGGGCTCTGGGACGAGCAGGTCGGATCACAGCTGACCCTTCTCACCCTGGACATGGTCTGTTTGAACCACTCCCCTCAGGCAGGAGGCTACGGTCCATCCGGACCAGAACCTCCCGCCACAAGAATAGTTTCTTTCCCTCTGCCGTTGGACTCATGAACACTTCTAAACACCTGTCACTTTAACTGCAATTTAATCAATCACTCACTGCACTGTCACTTTCTTCACTACATCTGTACATTTAACTGTAAATTATTGTGTACACAGTAATGCCTATTTTTATCATACTATAGTCATTTTAAATTGTTTCTTAATGCATGCCCTTTGGATTGAATATATGTTGTTTTTATTATTGCTCAGTGTTTTATGTTGCACCTTAACGCCAAAACAAGTTCCTATGTTTTTTATAAATTTTGTTCATTAACAATGGCAATAAAGCCTTTCTGATTCTGATTCTGATGACCTAATGATAGGATCATCCCTGCTATTAGTTTGATTGGACTTGGTTCTGAGTCCATACTGTATCTTTTGCAAATTATGATGTTTGTAACTGACCCACCCCTTCATGTGACTGCGTTGTGTTCTGGGAGTTGGTGGTGAGGCTCAGTCCAGGTTCAAACATTTAGTCTCACAAATAAACAAAGCACAAACTGCTGTGAGTGAGTCCCACAGTAGTCCTTGACAAGAAAAATACATGCAATAAACGTTAATTAGTAAAGACAGCCAAACTAACATATTTCCAATTTGATTCGGTTAGCTCAGAAAATGTTTGAGTAAAATTAGATTTATAATAATTTACATATTTACAGATAAAGAAAATAGATGAATGTATAATGTTTCGTGTTTCTGTGGTTCGTGTGTGCAGTGCTTCTGTTGTGTTTGACCAGCGGGTTTAATAACATTCAAAATGGCATCAATACAGTCAACCCAAAGCATCCTTTAATGTTAACGGTATACGGAACCCATTTTTTAATAGTCATCAAAAATGTTAACTAAAATGAGAAAAGAATAAATAGACATAGATTTACAAGAGACCCATTTGAACAACATTGAACATCATAAACCCCTCCTTGAACCGACACATTAACGTGGTGGAGGGCTTTGTGCGCCCGAATGATCCCAAGAGCTATGTTGTCCGGGGCTTCAAGCCCCTGGTAGAGTCTCCCAAGGCAAACAGGTCCTGGGTGACGGGTCAGACAAAGATCAGTTCACAAGCCCCATATGATCAGAAGAATATCAAGGCCATTACGTCGCCCGGATTGGCGTTACCGGGGCCCCACCCTGGAGCCAGGCCTGGTGTGGGTGCTGGACAGCGAAGGCCTGGTGGCCGGGCCTTTCCCCACGGGGCCCAGCCGGGTGCAGCCCGAACGAGTGACGTGGGGCCGTCCTTCCGTGGACCCACCACCTGCAGGAGGATCTGTAAGGGGCTGGTGCAGAGGGATGTCGATGGCAGGAGCCTCGACGACCGGATCTCCGGACACAGAGACTAACTCTGGGGACATGGAATGTCACCTCGCTGGGGGGGCAAGAGCCTGAGCTTGCGCGGTAGGTTGAACGGTTCCAACTAGATATAGTCGGCCTCACCTCCACGCACAGTTTGGGCACTGGACCCATCCTCTCGAGAGGGGCTGGACGCTCCACTTCTCTGGTGTTGCCTACGGGGAGAGGCGGCGGGCTGGTGTGGGTTTACTTATTTGCCCCACAGCTCAGCTGCCATGTGTTGGAGTTTACCCTAGTGAACGAGAGGTCCCTGCGCCTTCGGGTTGGGGACAGGTCTCTCACTGTTGTGTCGGCCTACGGGCCGAACAACGGTGCTGGGTACCCGGCCTTCTTGGAGTGCCTGGGAGGGGTACTGGATAGTGCACCGACCGGGGACTCCGTTGTTCTACTGGGGCACTTCAACGCCCACGTGGGCGAGGTCGTTCTTCCCAATCAGGGGTGATTGGGAAGAACGACCTCCCCGATCTAAACCCGAGCGGTGTTCAGTTATTGGACTTCTGTGCTAGTCACGGACTGTCCATAACGAACACCATGTTCAAGCACAAGAGTGTCCACCAGTGCCCGTGGCACCAGAACACCCTAAGCTGGAGATCAATGATCGACTTTGTTGTCGTGTCATCTGACCTTCGGACGTGTGTCTTGGACACTCGGGTAAAGAGAGGAGCGGAGCTGTCAACCGATCACCACCTGGTGGTGAGTTGGACCCGCTGGCGGCGGAGGAAGCCGGACAGACTTGGCAGGCCCAAGCGTATAGTGAGGGTCTGTTGGGAACGTCTTGCGGAGCCCGCTGTCAGCAGGGTCTTCAATTCACACCTCCGGGAGCGCTTCTCCCAAATCCCGGGGGAGGCTGGGGAAATTGAGTCCGAGTGGACCATGTTCTCGACCTCCATTGTCAATGCGGCTGCTCGGAGCTGTGGTCGCAAGGTCTCAGGTGCCTGTCACGGCGGCAACCCCCGAACCCGGTGGTGGACACCGGAAGTAAGGGATGCCGTTAGGCGGAAGAAAGAGGCCTATCAGGCCTCTTTGGCTTGTGGGACTCCTGAGGCCGTTGACGGGTATCGGGGGCCAGGCGTGCCACAGCTCATGCTGTCGCAGAGGCAAAAACCCGGGGCTGGGAGGAGTTCGAGGAGGCCATGGAGAAGGACTATCGGTCGGCCCCAAAGAAATTCTGGCAAACCATCCGTCGCCTCAGGAGGGGGAAGCAGTGTTCCACCAACACCGTTTACGGTGCGGGTGGGGACCTGCTGACCTCGACTGGGGATGTCGTCGGACGGTGGAAAGAGTACTTTTAGGACCTCCTAAATCCCACTGTCACATCTTCCGAAGAGGAAGTAGAGACTGAGGACTCGAAGGCTGACTCATCCATCACCCAAGCCAAAGTCACTGAGGTTGTTGGCAAACTCCTCGGTTGCAGAGCTCCGGGGGTTGATGAGATACGCCCTGAGTACCTGAAGTCTCTGGATGTTGCAGGATTGTCTTGGTTGACACGTCACTGCAACATCCCGTGACGGTCGGGGACAGTGCCTCTACACTGGCAGACCGGGATGGTGGTCCTTCTGTTCAAGAAGGGGGACCGGAGGGTGTGTTCCAACTATAGAGGGATCACACTCCTTAGCCTCCCTGGTAAGGTCTATTCTAGGGTACTGGAGAGGAGAATCCGACCGATAGTCGAACCTCGGATTCAGGAGGAGCAGAGTGGTTTTCGTCCTAGTTCTGGAACACTGGACCAGCTCTATACTCTCCATCGGGTGCTCAAGGGTTCATGGGAGTTTGCCCAACCAGTCCACATGTGCTTTGTGGATCTGGAGAATCAGAATCAGAATCAGAATCAGAAAGAGTTTATTGCCATTGTCAATGAACAAAATTCAAAAACGTAGGAACTTGTCTCGGCCTTAAGGTGCAACATAAAACACTGAGTAATAATAAAACAACATATATTCAATCAAAAAAGGGCATGCATTAGGAAACAATTTAAAATTACTATACAATAAAAATACTATAAAATAAAAAATTGAAGGCCTTCGACCCCGTGTCCCACGGGGTGCCCTTTGGGGGGGGGGGTTGTGATCCGCAGTAATGCGGTCGCTGCATCGGACTGTTGTGGTAAAGAAGGAGTTGAGTCGAAAGACAAAGCTCTCGATTTACCGGTCAATCTACGTTCCTACCCTCACCTATGGTCATGAGCTTTGGGTAGTGACCGAAAGGACAAGATCGCGGATACAAGAGGTCGAACTTTCCTCCGCAGGGTGGCTGGGCGCTCCCTTAGAGATAGGGTGAGGAGCTCAGTCACACGAGAGGAGCTTGGAGTAGAGTTGCTGCTCCTCCACCAGCTGAGGTGGCTCGGGCATCTGTTCCGGATGCCTCCTGGGCGCCTCCCTAGGGAGGTGTTTCGGGCATGTCCCACCGGGAGGAGGCCCCGGGGAAGACCCAGGACACGCTGGAGGGACTATGTCTCTCGGCTGGCCTGGGAACGCCTCGGGATCCTCCCGGAGGAGTTGGAGGAAGTGTCTGGGGATAAGGAAGTCTGGGAGTCCCTGCTTAGACTGCTGCCCCTGCGACCCGGCCCCGGATAAAGCGGAAGAAGATGGATGGGATGAACATCAAAAACTCACAACATTTTGTAAGTTAAAAAATCTTACTATTCATCATATGGATATCAAGGTTTATTTCTAAAGCACACTTAAACTTTAAAAGCCCAAAGTGCTGTACAGCAAAGAGCAATAATAAATATATACAAACAATTAAAAATACACATAAAGTTAATTAAATAAAGACTCAGCTCAGTTTGTGTTTAAAAAGCCAGAGAGAAAAGTTAGATTTTTAACAAGAATTTAAACTGCTCTAATATCGCTGATGCAGCTCTGACGTGCAGCTCTGACGTGCAGCTCTGACGTGCAGCTCTGACGTGCAGCTCTGACGTGCAGCTCTGACGTGACGTGCAGCTCTGACGTGCAGCTCTGACGTGCAGCTCTGACGTGCAGAGGCTGTTCCAGAGCCTGGGCCCCACCATAGCAAAAGCTCGGACCCCTCTGCTTTTCAGCTTTGACCTGGACACATCCAGGAGGAGCCGAGAGGAGGAGCCGAGAGGAGGGGCCGAGAGGAGGAGCCGAGAGGAGGAGCCGAGAGGAGGACGCATGGTACGAGCAGGAACATGGTGGGACAATAACTCCCACAAATAACAGGGGGCCAGACCATTTAAAGACTTAACAACCATGAGCAACATTTTACATTGGATTCCTTGAATAACGAAGACAGTGCAGTGATGCCAGGACTGGAGTCATGTGTTGGTGACGCCTTCTACCTGTGCCAGGGCAGTGATGCCAGGGGCTGGAGTCATGTGTTGGTGACGCCTTGTACCTGTGCCAGTGCAGTGATGCCAGGACTGGGGTCATGTGTTAGTGACGCCTTGTACCTGTGCCAGTGCAGTGATGCAGGACTGGGGTCATGTGTTGGTGACGCCTTGTACTGTGCCAGGGCAGTGATGCAGGGCTGGGGTCATGGGTTGTGTTGTTGCCAGTGCCAGTGTGCCAGTGCAGTGCAGTGATGCCAGGACTGGGTCATGTGTTGGTGACGCCTTGTGCCAGTGCAGTGATGCCAGGACTGGAGGTCATGTGTTGGTGACGCCTTGTGCCAGTGCCTCCAGGATGTGTTTGGGGTACCATGTGTTGGTGCATTGTGCCAGTGCAGTGATGCCAGGACTGGGTCATGTGTTGGTGACAGCCTTGTGCCAGTGCAGTGATGCCAGGACTGGGTCATGTGTTGGTGACGCCTTGTGCCTTGCAGTGATGCCAGGACTGGAGTCATGTGTGGTGACGCTCATGTTGTGCAGTGATGCCAGGACTGGAGTCATGTGTTGTGGCGTACCTGTGCAGTGATGCCAGGGCTGGAGTCATGTGTTGGTGACCCCTTGTACCTGTGCCAGTGCAGTGATGCCAGGACTGGAGTCATGTGTTGGTGACGCCTTGTACCTGTGAGCAGCCGGGCCGCCGCGTTTTGTACTAACTAAGCGTTTAAGAGAGGTCAGATCGAGTCCATAATAAAGAGAGTTGCAGTAATCTAGGCGTGATTACGTAATGAATGAGTGAATCACTCTTTCAAGGTCCTTGGCAGGTAAGTATGGTTTTACTTTAGCCAGTAACCTCAGCTGAAGCTGGTTTTGATAACTGCACTGACTTGTTTGTCCAGCTTCAGAGATAAATTCATCAGCAGACCAAGATTTCTCACAAATGAGGTTAAAAGAAGACAGCGGACCGACCAAGAACACTATCGACCACTCCTAATACATCTGAATCAACAAAAACAACAATTTCAGATTAAGAGTAATCTAGTCTTTAATGTCTCTGAAGCAGTGAATAAGGGGCTCAAATAATGAGGTATTTGTCTTCAGGGGAATATAAATGTGCACGTCATAAGCAAAGCAATGGAACAAGATATCATATTTTTAGTGATCCTAATGGCAACAAATAAATGCCGAAGAGAATTGGACCTAAGATGGAACCCTGAGGTACACAGGGTTACTCAAAGGGGCAGGAGGCAAACACAAAAGGAGAGTGATGATATTGATTTCAAACCGAATAGCTTTTGAACAGAGTTTTGAATGTAAAGGCAAAGAAGGCAGATATGTACTGGATAAATGAACTATTAATGGAAAGGCGACACAGTAGTGCAGAGGTTAGAGATCTCACTTCACAGCAAGAAAGTCTGAGGCTCGATTTCCAGGTAGTGCAGGGCCTTTCTGCGTTGAGTTTGCATGTTCTCCCCGTGCCTGAAGGTTTCCGCTGCTACTAAAAACATGACTGTGAGAGTGAAAGAGTGAAAGCTGGACAATGGATGAAAATTAGCCCGTGGCTAATCTGGTGTGTTTACATCTTGTGTTTTATGTATGTTCATTAACATGAAAAAAAAAAAAAAAAAGGTTTTTACATTATTGAAGGCGTACGCTCCATCAGGGAGCGATATCACCTTCTATACAGATATTAGGGACCTGATTGTAAACCACTCTGAGGGAACCCTAATTTGTGGCGGCGATTGGAATTTTCACATCCAATCTACATTAGATGTGTCAAACTCAAGAGGCACTGGAGGAACAATAAATACATTCTGTAAATAAACAAAGAATATAGGACTGATTGACATCTGGAGGGAGATGAACCCTAATGCACGCCAATATCCACATTTTTCTAATCCACATACAATCTACTCCAGAATAGACCATTTCTTTATCTTCAATAAAGACAGATCTAAAATCACAGAAGCAGATATAGGCAAAAGAGACCTAAGTGATCATGCTCCTATCTACATTACTGTAGACTTGGGGGAAAGACCAATGCCAGTCTGCTTAACGACTCTTTGTTTACAACATTAAGACTTATCTAAAGAAAATGGTGCACAGTGGCAGAGAGGTTCAAAAACGAGATCATGGGTTAGTTTCCCAGGCCAGACCTACTGGGATGCTGCTTAAGCAGCTTTGAGAGGAAAAATTACAGACATAGCCTCGGTAAAAAGAAACAAAGGGTGAAGAAGATCTGCAAGAAAAACGAAAATAGCCGGAGGTAAATCATGCGAAGAAGGGGAGTCCTCAAATGCCACAGGAAATCAAAAAAGATAAGAGGAGAAATTAATAATCTGACTTTACAAGAAGTATTTAAGAAAATGCTCTTTACCAAACAAAGATATTATGAGAGTGGAACAAAATGTTCTGAAATTATTATCCTGGAATCTTACTTTATTAAGTCTGTTTTAGTTACATTTACGCCTTTGCTTTTGACAACTTTTAATTGGGATTAGGAAAACTCAGACCCCTCCTCGTTGGAAAGAAGCCATCATATCCCTGATACCTAAAGAAGGGAAGGACCAACTCAAATGTGGACTATCATATATACACCTCAATTATGTCCAAAAGAATGGAACAAATACTCCCAAACTTAATCCATAATGGGTGGATGACAAATGCAACGAAACATTGGACAATCCTTACACATAATGAACCAAATACAAAAACAACAAAACAAAACCGTAATAATTAGTTTGGAGGCTTTAGATTCTGTTGCTGGCCTTATTTATTTAAAGTGCTAAACAAATTTCAAATTGACGATTAAATTCCCAAAAATATTGGAGCTCTGTACGATGGTCCAACATCAAGAATTAAAATCGTGCTGCCAACGGTCAAGGGTCAAGGGGTTAGGGCACAGCGCATGTATGCCAGGCTCCAAGTGTCGCAGTGTCGTGAGTTCAATTACTGCAATTTACTGCATGTCCTCCCTCTCTCATCCCACATTTCACACTCCTTTCAATAAAGCCTACGGGCACAAAATCTTAAAAAAAAAAAAAGATTCAAATCAATGGTCACGGATCCACTGACTCTGGACAGACAGGGCTGTGCCTGGTCTCCCCTCCTGTTTGCTTTGTATTTGGAACAAAGAAAAAAAAAAAGATCCAATGTTTGGATACAAATTAAATGTACAAAAAAAATGAAATTATCTGATTCTGGCAACCCCCTCTGACCTTTAGAAAGGCCTGCCCATTAAACTGGCAAATGGAATCTCTTAGATGTTTAGTTGTGATACTCCTTAAAGATCTAGCAACAATTTTGAAAAAAAAAGACATACCCCTCTTTTTACTACTGTAAAAAAGATCTTGATGAATGGACTCTTATCCATACTTATAAATCAAAGGATTGAAATTATAAAAATTAATGTTTTACCCAGATTTCTCTATCTGTTCCAGATTCTTCCAATTTTCATCTCCACTCGGCTGATGAGTGGAATAAAGAAATCTCAAGATTTGTATGGTGAGGCAAACAAGATTTAAAGTCTGGATAACTAAAGGTATGAAGGTTTTCTATCAGATAGTAACAGAAAATTACCATAATTTCCGGGCTATACAGTGCTCCTGAATAAAAGCTGCACCAACAAAATTTACCAAAAAAAAAATAAAAATAAAATAAAAATAAAATAAAAATAAAAATAAAAATAAAAATAAAAATAAAAATAAAAATAAAAATAAAAATAAAATAAATTGTACATATACAGGGTACACCTGTCAATAAGCCGTAGGGGCCCACTTTGTAACATGAGATATTTAGACATACAAATGGTACACGTAAGTGAATTCTCATTTTATTGCGGTGCGAATAATAAAATGCAGACGGCTGTATCATCTGTGGGCGTCTAAATTCAGTTCCTCATTAGACAAATTTCTCAGTGAATATGAGTTGGATTGTAATAAAACACAGCATTTTGAAGTTTAGCAAACAAAGAAAACATCACAGCTGTCCCTACTGTCCCCTCGGTCCCTACTGTCCCCTCTGTCCTTGATTACTCTGTGTGAGCTGATTTACCTGTGTCTATGTCTTCACATCTGGTTCATCTGTTCCTGATCTTACTTTGCAAGTGAGTGTTACATTGTAACATGAGCTATTTACACAGAAAAATGGTCCACAGGGTTGTCTTTTGACCCCGCGGGTCAGTTCGGGGCAAGAAAGTCTCATTTCAATGCAGCAGGTGAATGAGTCTGATAGTAATAAAACACACAGCGTTTTGAAGCTTAAAATACAGAGAACACGACGTGTCTCTGTAGTGACCACTGTCCACTGACGTCTTCATCTACAGTGTGTCAAACGCTTGCCCTTCCTAATAGAGTGCCCTCCACTGGTCCATATTCACCTGCCGTCGTTGAAACATAGATCTGAGTGTCGTCTGCATAATTGTAATTGGACATATTTTCGCTGCGTATCAACTGACCTAACGGCAGCATGTAGAGGTTGAACAGAAGGGGTCCCAGGATTGACCCTTGGGGCACCCCACAGGTCAGGGGCATCTGGTCTGAGACACAGTTACCAGTTACCAATTTCGACACAAGTACTTCCTGTCTTCCAGATAGGACTTTAACCAATTTCGGGTGGTGCCAGTGATGCCCACCCAGTCCTCTAGTCTCTGTAAGAGAGGTCCCATGATCAACAGTGTCAAAAGCAGCACTCAGATCTAACAGAATTAAGACTGAGGCTTTGCCCGCGTCAGTGTTCAGTGGATGTCATTTGTCACCTTGACAAGAGCAGTCTCAGTGCTGTGATGAGGTGTAAAACCTGACTGGAAAACATCAAATGAGTTGTTTATTAAGAGGAAATCAAGTGAGCTGTTGGTAAACAACCTTTTCAAAGGACTTTGCCCCAAAATGGCAGCAGATTAGAGATGGGCATGGGTAATTACTCAAAGACTGCTCTTTCTTTAGGAGAAGCTTTATGACACAGTTTTCAAAGACATTGGGAATGTTCCAGATTGAAGCGACATGTTAACTATGTGAGTGAGTGTGGTGCTAACAAACTGTTCAGCACAGACTTTAGAAATCTGGAGGTCACACATGGAGAGCAGCAATGTAGATGAACTCAGACTGGTGATGATCTCCTGGACAGTTTTGTCAGTTACAGGTGCAAAGTGAGTCAGCTCTAAGTTGTGTAGGTGGTTTGAGGTTATTTTTTGCATTGTAGAATTTTTATAGCATTTTTAATGCCCTGAACTTTGTCATTAAGAATAATGCAAACTCTATTACACTTGGATGTGAAATGAGTTCTAACGGCAGCTGAGCTGGAGGGTTTGTTAATCTGTTTACTGTGGCAAACAGGACACGCGAGTTGTTACTGCAGCTACCAATTATTTTAGAAAAATTCCTTCCATAAATCTATTCATAAAATATAGGTTGTACATGAAGCAACTTCTCTTTGTAAATCTCTTTCTGAACCTTGAGCTTCTGACTTGCCGCCATTTTTCGTTCGGCACCGGCGGCACTCCCATTTCCTGTGCCCTGACCGAATCATCATTTCTCCATGGGCGTCCCTCTGCTTATTTTTTACTATTTTACCCTTCATAGGGGCAATGTGTGTCGAGAACATTCAAAACACTAGATGTAACAGAGAGTCAGCAAATCATTTACATTGAACAACATGAGACATTTTCAAAGTTAATCATTTCCATTAACAGTTTTCCTGTGCTGTCATTTATGCGTCTCCTCCGAAGACAACTGCAGGACCAGCTGGTGGTTTGGGAAAAACAGACAGGTCAAAGGAAGACACAGATAGTGATCAGACAGAGCAACATCGACCACATTGACGTTTGAAATATCAACCCCCTTTTGTAATTAAAAGATCTAGAGTGTGCCTCTTGCTGCGACGGTTCTCTGTCAGCACCCTCACGAACCACCTTCTAACAGAGGTGTGGGCCATTTCTCTTAAACAGCGTCCTCTCGTTTCCAAATAGATAGAAGTTGTCAATATTGTGCAATCCTCTTTTTGCACACTCTTTGGACAGCCATGTTTTCAACTGAAGCAGCCGGCTAAATCTTGTTTATCCTCCTGTCGGTGTTGGAAGAGGTCCACTTATGAATGTTTTGATTTCCATTTTATCAAGCACGCTCAATTACTTCAAGAAGTCTCTTTTCAAAACTTCTAGTCTGTTCCCGCCGTATGTCCACTAGCCATGCATTCACAATCAGCTGTTTACCTCCTTTATATCGTCCCAGCCGAACGACTCCGAAAAACTGATCAAGTTTGGCGGATGACACCACTCTCATCAGAGCTCATCTCGGATGTGGGATGAGTCTGTCTGTTACAGGAGGGAGGTGGATCGGCTGGTGTCCTGGATGCAGCGGTAACAACCTGCGAGATTCACACGCCAGAAGACAGTGGAGATGATCGTGGACTTCAGGAAAGTCACAGCCCCCCAGCCCCCCCCGTCGTCATGACAGACGCTCCCCATCACCACCCGTGGACTCCTTCCGCTTCCTGGGCACCACCATCACCCAGGACCTCAAGTGGGAGCCCTCCATCAGCTCCCTCATCAGAAAGGCCCAGCAGAGGACGTACTTCCTGCGGCAGCTGAGGAAAGCCAAGCTGCCAGTGCAGATGATGGTGCAGTTCTAACACGGCCAACATTGAGTCCATCCTCACCTCTCCATCACCGTGTGGTACGCTGGAGCCACAGCCAGGGGACAAACAGAGACTACAGCGCATTGTGCGTTCTGCTGAGGAAGGTGATCGGCTGCAGACTTCCATCCTCTGCAGGACCTGTACGTCTCCAGGGCTCTGGGACGAGCAGGTCGGATCACAGCTGACCCTTCTCACCCTGGACATGGACTAATTTTGAACCACTCCCCTCAGGCAGGAGGCTACGGTCCATCCGGACCAGAACCTCCCGCCACAAGAATAGTTTCTTTCCCTCTGCCGTTGGACTCATGAACACTTCAAAACACCTGCCACTTTAACTACACTATTCCTCACTGACTGCACTGTATCTTTCTGCACTACAACTTTAAACTTAACTGTAAACTTGTGTACATAGCAATGCCTATTTCTATTTTTATTTTATACTATAGTAATTTTAAATTGTCCCTTAAATGCATGCCCTTTTATTCGACTGAATATATGTTGTTTTATTATTGCTCAGTGTTTTGTGTTGCACCTTAACGCCGAGACAAGTTCCTATGTCTGTAAAGTTTGTTCATTGACAATGGCAATAAACCCCTTTCTGATTTTCTCTATATGTGGCCAAAACATTAGAAATGCGTGACATAATCTCAGTGATTGTGGCGCTGATGATTGTGGCTCAATGATTGTGGCGAATACATGATGTGGACACATCATGTATTACATTTTTCCTTTTTCCTTTGTTCGTTTACTTCAGTCTCTGAAAGTGGTAAAAATCTATTTGTAAGCCATATTTTAGGTGACGTTACCTTATTTTTGTATCGTTTAGGCTTTTCACCGGGATACAATAAATTACCTTTGACATAAACAAAAAAGCAACCATGCATTAGTCGGATATAGCACCTATCCGGGAGTATTTACGTAAAGTTAGAAGACGCACAATCTGGCTGTGCCAAATGGTTTTTGCTGCATCATCAGGACACACAAGATTCACACTATACAACCCCATCTGAATAAAAAGAACATGGATTGTCTTATCAGTCACATACTGAATACCTAATAGCATCAAATAGCATTTTCTACGTTTTACCATTTCACCAGTCCATATCATGATTATGTCATTAAAAATAATACAAGATACAGCCTGGACTTTAAGACAGTTTTGGGAATGACACAGAATCAGTCCAGTTTAGATTGAAAGCAGCTTTTTCTTGTAAAAAAAATTGACTTTTTACCACTGGGTGCCACTGGAATTGTATCCTGCAGTCCTTTTTCAGATTCCAAAGCAAATATCATATCATGAATTTCTTGTTGATATTTCCAACAGCGTTTACATGAGTTTGTTTCTCTTCTCACGGACACAAAGAAAATTCAGATAGAAAGCCTTCAGCTGAAAGAGCTTGACCTCCATTTGAGAGGTAATCTGCAAACCATTTTTTAGAATTTGAATCAAACCCAATAGCATCCAGATGATCCAAGAGAATACAATGGTCTTTAGCAGTGTTTCTCCACCTGGGGATCAAAAATGGATGATTATTAAATTTCAATTCAATGTATTTTTTAACTCCCAAAATCACAACAGCAGTTGACTCCAGGGGCTACAGTGGAAAAAACAGAATAAACAATGTTCATAGGGACTTGGTTATGTCCCAGCATCCTGTGTCCTTAGACAGATATTGATTTGTTGGCCTACCAAAGTACCGTATTTTGCGGACTATTAGCCGCTACTTTTGTCAGATGTTTTGAGCCATGCGGCTTATTTAGAGGCTGCGGCTTTTCTGTGGTTTTTTTCTTTCACCGCTAGGGGCGAACTAACCGGAATTAGAATCAAAAACCTAACAGAAAAGTTAAGCAAAGAAGCAGATGTTGCTTTTTGTATTCAGCTAGCAAATAGAAACAATCAGTCCAGTAGATTGGAAAAGCAGTTTTTTCTTTGTATCGAAAAATTGACTTTAACATCCCACTGGGTGCCACTGGAAGGAAAGATCCTGCCAGTTCCTTAAAAATTCAGATTTCCAAGCAATAATCTCAAAATATGAATTTCTTAATGATAGGAGCCATTTTTTCGTGGTACGGTGTTTGTTCTCTTCTCCACGACACAGATAAAATTCAGATAGAAAGCCTTCAGCTTTGGAGCAGATAGTGCTTGACCTCCCATTGAAATAGGTTAATCATGGGGATGCAACCATTTGAGATTGGAGCAATTTGAATTCCAGCTCTAACCAGGCTCGGGGCATAGCAGGTTCAGAGAGAGCCAGAGAATTACATGTTATTGTTGCAAAACTTTCTGTTTCTCCACCTGGGGACTCAAAGAATGGATGATTATTAAATTGGGAAAATTCAGATGTATTATTTTATTGATGACATTAACCTTACACTGTTCATCAGAAGGAGTCTTTTATAATATGATGATTTAGATTTTTTGTTCAAAACATGGTGACTATTCTTTATGTTTAAATATGATGAATTAATTTGTTAGTAATATGAGTTAATTTTAAAATTATTTGAATTTAATGCAAGAAAAGAAATTAAATTATGTAAATTGTTCTGAAGTGTTTTTTCTTTCACCGCATGGGAATTAGAATTTACCAATTAACTTTTTAAAAGCTGACTGAGTTATTGTCAAGTTACAATCTTTACAACTTCAGATTAACAAATTATTAATAGTTTATTAATAATTCAGAGATAATAGGGAATATGAGAAATGGTAATATCTCAGCCATGTTGATAATGGTGCTTCCAACTTCTTTTAGTAAGCTCCAACACACTCAAAAAGATCTGTGTGTCCTGTCGTTGATAATTTAACAAAGATGACCTCCATTCACCAATCCTCCACTTGTCTGCGCTATACTTGTGGGGCACTAATATACCCTAATACTAATAAAGTGACAAAAGGTTTCCCTTACTTTTTCTTTTTCCCACACTGAATGATTCAAAGCTTTGAATTCACATGCCAAGTTCTGAAGATAAAGAAGGAGAGGTATGATATTTAAGGCCAGAAAAAGAGTATTAACTTTAGTCTGCGGCCTTTTGAAATGAAAAATGATTTGGCTTCACAAATTGGATTATTTGCTTAACATAATAAAACTGGTTCTGATGTGGCCAAATTGTGAATTCAAAGCTGTGAATTTGTTTAATTTAATCCAAACAAGTGGAGGAAACTAAAAAATGAGCACGGGAGGATCTGACTTGCCATTAAGTGCATGAGATCTTTAGAATAAGCCTGAAGTACTAAAGACAGAGCTGGAGGGGGGAAGAATGGGAGGGGCCTGGAAGACTAAAAAGGAGATTGAGGGGGAGGAGGGGGAGGCCTGGAAGACTAAAGAGGAGAGTGAGGGGAAAATAGGGGAGGCCTGGAAGACTAAGAAGAAGGAGAGTGAGGGGAGGAGGAGGGAGGGCTGAAGACTAAAGAGGAAGTGCCTTAGGGGGGAGGGAAGGGGGAGGCCTGGAGACTAATAAAGGGAGTGAAGGGTGGGCTTTAGAAGACGAAAGAAGGAAGAGTGAAGGGGGGAGGAAGGGGCGGAGCCCATTAGAGGACTGAAAGAGGAGAGTTTAGGGGGAGGGAGGGGCCCACTAAATTTTTATTTAGCTGTGTCTCACTGATTAGTGTTACAAAAAGGACAACGTCATTGTGCCAACATGCAAAAAATAGACAATTTTCATAGGATTCATAATTCTCCATCTTGCCCATTGCTCCAGGTCCAGACGCCCTTTGCCAGCCCATTCTATTCGGACTTGGAAAACCCTCTTCACTTCAAATGAATGGTGAAACCAACCCTCATATTAAAGTTTATAAAACTTTCATTTCATTAGATTTATGGCCTTTCTCTGCTCCTCACCACTAATATGTAAAAGAAGAGGTTCAAAATGTTCAGATGCCGTCAGGCGGAAGAAGGAGGCCTATCGGGCCTCTTTGGCTTGTGGGACTCCTGAGGCCATTGACAAGTATCGGCGGGCCAGGCGTACCGCAGCTTGTACTGTCGCAGAGGCCAAAACCCGGGCCTGGGAGGAGTTTGGGGAGGCCCTGGAGGAGGACTATCAGTCGGCCCCAAAGAAATTCTGGCAAACCGTCCGGCGCCTCAGGAGGGGGAAGCAGTGCTCCACCAACACCATTTATGGAGCGGGTGGAGACCTTCTGACCTCGACTGGGGATGTTGTCGGACGGTGGAAGGAGTACTTTAAGGACCTCCTAAATCCCATTGTCAAGACTTCTGAAGAGTAAGCAGAGACTGAGGACTCGGAGGCTGACTCATCCATCACCCAAGCTGAAATTGGGTGATTGCCGGCAGTAAGTCAGACCTGTTCCCAGTGCGTGTTGGACTCCACCAGGGCTGCCCTTTGTCACCGGTTCTGTTCATTGTTTTTATGGACAGAATTTTGTTGCGCAGTCAGGGGTCGGAGGGGGTCCGGTTTGGGGACCACAGGATCTCATCTCTGCTGTTTGCAGATGATGTTGTCCTGATGGCTCCATCAAACCTGAACCTGCAACATGCACTGGGACGGTTTGCAGCCGAGTGTGAAGCATCCCAGCTGGGATGAGAATCAGCACCTCCAAATCTGAGGCCATGGTTCTCGACCGGAAAAAGGTGGCTTGCCCTCTCCGGGTGGGTGGGGAGTCCCTGCCCCAAGTGGAGGAGTTCAAGTATCTCTGGGTCTTGTTCACGAGTGAGGGAAGGATGGAGCGTGAGATTGACAGGCGGATCGGTGCAGCGTCTGCAGTGATGCGGTCGCTGCATCGAACTGTTGTGGTGAAGAAGGAGCTGAGTCGAAAGACAAAGCTCTCGATTTACTGATGAGCTTTGGGTAATGACCGAAAGGACAAGATCGCGGATACAAGTGGTCGAAATGAGTTTCCTCCGCAGGGGATAGGGTGAGGGCCTAAGTCACACGGGAGGAGCTCTGAGTACAGCTGCTGCTCCTCCACGTCGAGAGGAGCCAGCTGAGGTGGCTCGGGCATTTATTCCGGATACCTCCTGGGCGCCTCCCTAGGGAGGTGTTTCGGGCATCTCCCACCGGGAGGAGGCCCTGGGGAAGACCCAGGACACGCTGGAGGGCCTATGTCTCTCTGCCGGCCTGGGAACGCCTCGGTATCCCCCCATAGGAGTTGGAGGAAGTGTCTGGGGAGGGGGAAGTCTGGGAAGCCCCGGCCCCGGATAAGCGGAAGAAGATGGATGAATGGATGTTCAGTGGTCACTAGATGCTCACAAGAAGCACCACAAGTTCAGCCTTTAGATCTGATGACAGTTTTACACTATAATTATTATGTAAAATAAAACACCAAAAGGTTTATGCACTCAACAATGACCTAGATGTGGTCGATGGGTTGGTACCAGCTTACACTCTCTTGATTATGCATAACTTGCATGCTTTGCAGGCTAACGCTAGCGGCTATAGGAAAAAAACATGAGACTGAGTCCTACAAATCTTAGAGGCTTAGCCTTGTTGTTGTGGTTGATAGCATGAGCATCGAATACTGTGTCTACTTATTTATCTATGTGTCTATGTGTTAAATTCTCTGCGCATCCCAATCAATCCAATGTGAGCAGTAGTGACACTTGTTGCATCCAACATGCACTTTGGATACAGCCTTATGAGTCATAATTGGTGATTGATTGAACACAAATTATGGTAGGCGGGCACTAAATGCTTAATCAGCTCAAATTATTTCACTTCACGTCCCACCTCTTTTTGATGGCTTTTGGTGAGAGACTTTCCAGATTGCTTCATGTTTCGAACTCAATTCAGAGTGCCACAAATCAGTCGGGCGTTAGCCAGGTTAGCAACAGTGTTCTGCGCGAAAGTTTAATACCTGTTTTTCCGAAGTGCTAAATGTTCTCGCAGCTCCCACAAAACATTATCATTTGCCTATTCATTTGATCCCATGTGCTAAATCTGAGCACCTGCCTAAGAGCTGTCTAATTTGCACCTGTGCTTGACTTTAACGTATTATGAAGACATCAACATAACATGCTCAAAGGCAAAAGTTTTACCGTCAGATGAAACACTGCACAGAGTGGCACTGAGACGGGTGGTGTTTGACCAAACCAGCCCACAGAGACCACAAGGACAAACATATTTAGATCAGTTCTGTGGGATGTACTTTGGTCGCAGCAGATTTTGGTTGGTAGCGTTTATTCACTTGAGCAGACCAGTGACTCTAAGACATTTCACCTTTAGACCTTTTCAAATAAAATGTGACTTTCTGAATACCACCAGATCTAAATCATGTCTGTGAAAGGACTATTCCAGGACTAAATTTGAGGGGATTACTACCAAAAACATCCCCAAAGAATGAAAAAATGTGAACAAACACTGAAACTTCAGAGGACCCCAGTTTGAGAAACACTGCACTGGTGGCCTTACCGTGCAGACTTGAGAAACAAGAGCCCCCTAAGCACTCCCCCTATGCTGTCTCTAATCAGTAAGAAGGACTATTCACACTATTTCCTTCTTCTCAAGTCCTTGTGTGTTTGTCCAGCGCTTCTCACAAAGCCCAGTGTTCAGCTTTAGTCTATCACTATCACACTCATTATGAGCGGGCCTTCTGAGAGGCTCATTAGCCCTGAGGAGGTCATAAGTTCTGCTGCTCTTAGATCCCTCTCCAGTTAGCATGTCCGACTGGAGCTGAGGGTCCATCGTGTTCTTCTACTCTTCATGGTTCACGAGGGAAATCTTTCTTTACTTTGTTATTATACACATTCATCCTTCAAAGAGAGAGAGGATGTGTTGCACAAGATTTAGTACAGAACTACTTTCCATCAAGAGCGCACAAACCATTTGTCTAACAACAAATCCATTACCAAATTCTATGAAAAGTTTCTATCCTGTCTCATAAATCAGCGGTGCCCCTGACCTGTGGACCTGCACCCACCACCAGCTGCCATGTTCCACATGAGCATAGCGCATGAGGACCAAGAATTAAAAACACATTGAGTATGTCTGTTATTACTATTGTTATAAAAGTATAGCACACTGAGAATACAGGCCACGGTATCACATGTCCGCGCTCCATGTGTATCTGCGTTTAAATGCGTCCAAATTCAGTTCCTCATTAGACTCATTTCTCCCTGAATATGAGTCAGATTGTAATACACACAGCATTTTGAAGTTTAACATACAGAGAACACATCTGAGAAGTCCGTAATGTCTGTTCTGTCCTTGACCTCTCTGTGTGAGCTGATTGACCTGTGTCTGGCTCTGCTCCTGGCCTTGTACTGAGTGAGAGTGAGGAGAGAGAGAGACACTAACTCCCAGTTCCTTTTTAAATGATTATTAGTCAGGCTGACTTTGTTCAAATGCATGATGGATCTTACATGTTGTCAACAGTTTAGAACTTTTAGGTACATTTTCAGACTGGATCAAAACCCCAGACCAAATTACACTGTATTTCAATATGCAACCTTTTTAATGGACGCAGGGCGGATCGGTGTTTGGGGAAAACTGACTGCCAACTTGCTCAAACCCAGTGCCTCTCCACTCTTTACTCAGCTAAAACACCCGTTTAATCCCCACCGGGTGATGTTGAAGCAGTTTCAAAAGCAGAGACGTGACAATGAGTCTACAGTGGACAGTTCATCTGGAGCAGCGGCGCTGGAGCAGTGAATGTACCGCGCACACGGACTGATCTAAGTGAACAAAATGACACAGATTTGATCTAATATTTAGATGCACGTTTGAAACTGACTTAATTGTCTGGTCCAGTTCGTGAGAGGATCGGGGGGCACTGTTAGAAAGGGGACGCCCCCCTGTGATTTCCACCTATAGCCGCACCACATGTTGTCATGACGATATGAGGCTCACCTGTTGTCATGACGATATGAGTTCGTTCTCTGATTCTTGTTTGTGGGATAATATTTGTCAAACATGGCTGAAACATGAACGTGTCTGAACATCAGGGTTTTGCAGCAGTAAACAGAGAAAATAAGCCCACAGCACCTTGCTGGCTCCGGGCAGTAGATGCAGCTTGACGTAAGGGTCCGACAGCCCGTTGTGGTCCATCGGCTTGAGTCCCTGTGGAAGAGACAAGATTAATGTGGGTTTTTAAAAAACTGGTCACCACCTTATAAGCACTTTGAGAATTACACAGTCATTCCGTGTCAGTGTGCTGAACAAACTGAAGCTTGTCTTATTTCATATGTTGCTGCCGCAAAAGTAGATGTTCATACAATCATTTCCCCTTAGCGCGAATACGTGATACAAATAGCAGTCTCTAAATCAGCCTCCTCAGCCTCTCTATCTCCTCCTCTTCACCATTAACAGTTGACAAAATCCACCATTCTCTTCTTTCATCGGACGGCTGACACCTGTCGTCATGACATTTGTAACTGCTTGAATGCAGAAATACTGGCTCCATTAGAGCAATGCCAGTTTGGACCAGGGGACAATCAATGGACTCACTCCCACTGGGGGGAGTTCTTATCTCCTACAAGCTTCCCCTCCTCTCTCAGGTCCCACTGTGATACTAGGGTCCAGGGCAGTGCGCGCTGAATGAGCCTGCTCCTGCTACAAAGATGTCCACAGTTTCTTTTCAGACCAAATCGATGGCAGACATTAGAGACGAGTGGGCGGAAAGGTCACCGATCGCCCATGGGTGATGCCTGACCAAAGGGTGGGCAGTGCAGAACCAATCTGTGCTCCATTAAAATGAGTGGTATAAGAAAACACTAAAAGAGTTAAAGAAAGTCCAGAAATATGCAAACACAGATCTATGAGTCATGAGGAGCTGATTAAAAGGTCAGTTTATTTCAAAGTCAAACAGAATGAAAATGTATTAAACTATTACTTTGTATTAAAGTATTACATTTTTTGAATGACATTTTGAATATTAACCTTGACTTTACATCTTGTAAATTACAACATTTATTCATCCAAACAGTTTGTAAAAGCGGTACTTTGTGACAAAATCAGGCTTTTAAACTATATATCAATGGAGATAGAAGAACAAGTGTGCTATGATGCTATGTGTTTGGGATAAGAGCACTTCACCTCTCTGTCCGGAAACGCTGTTCTAAAGCTGTGCATGTGCCTCAGAAATGCATGCATGTGAATACTTTCACAGTGCAGTCAAATCAGTCAAATAATCACTTATTATCACTCATATTCTGCATTATTTGTATGGATATTCACATTTAAACATGCTCTTAAACCTTCACTTTGGCATTAGAACTTCAAACCATGAAATAGGCTCGGCCCCCCTAGACCATCAAACCTGAGTTTGAAAATAAAAATGACTGAAAAAGAAAAATTTAAGGTGAAATAGGAACACTACGACGGAGTATAAGGGCCAACCCATATTAAAAAACTTCGAGAATAAACTTGGAAAATTAACAAGAATAAACTCGTCGTCAAAATGGCTTGGATGAAGCCCACAATAGAGATTCGAACTTTAGAATGCGGGCCTTTTAGACATCACAAACAGGGCTCGTGCAGTGCCCCATGTCCTTCTGGTTAAGGGTCTGCGTGCGGAGCTCAGCTCCTGGGCACTGGGCAGGACACTGACCGCGGTCAGAGCCACAGATGCAGGTGAGGGGGTCTTGGACCATTTTCACCAATAATCTGCTCCCTCGACTTCGGCCGCTTCACCCTTCTAAACTTTGGATAAAGTCACCGTTCATACGAGTTATTTGTGTGCAAAGGTTTTACAACACAGCACTACGTTCAGCCGTGGCACCGCGGGCCTGGGGCCAGAGCTCCGGACCCTGCACCGCGGGCCTGGGGCCAGAGCTCCGGACCCTGCACCGCGGGCCTGGGGCCAGAGCTCCGGACCCTGCACCGCGGGCCTGGGGCCAGAGCTCCGGACCCTGCATCGCGGGCCTGGGGCCAGAGCTCCGGACCCTGCATCGCGGGCCTGGGGCCAGAGCTGGGGCCGGAGTTGTGGACGGGTTCTGCAGAATTCGGGATCAGGGACCAAACCCATGAACTCTGTGTATTGGACTAACTTCTAAACATTTGGAGACAAACAGTGTGCGGTTAGAGGATGTTCTTAGTCCTCTGGGGAGCATGGAACTTAATCAGTGTTCATTTTTTGGCAAATTTAAGCCCCCTCACAGTTGGGATGTGTGTGTAAAATGAAGTACTCTGGTGTTGGGTGCACGTGTGCTGTTGGAGCTGGGCTCATGCATGGCCGCACTATATGTCGTTATTAGCTATAGTATTCCCTCAGCGTAAATCTGAGGCTTCCCAGTGCGCACGGCTCCTCTGCCCGCTACAGGGGCACGGCTCCTCGGGCCGCTACAGGGGCGCGGCTCCTCGGGCCGCTACAGGGGCCGTAGTAACATCCACACTGAGCTCGTAAGAACAGTGACTGTGCACAAAGTCCCACGTAGAGAAACAAAGCAATAGAGCAGAGCATGTGTGAGTATAACACCGAGGCTCATAAATATCACTTTCAGTTTCTTTGCCATTTGCAGTATAAAAAACATATTGAGAAAAAGGTGCAAGAAGCTCCAAGAGCACAGCGTTTATTCATAAATCAGGACGAAATATCTGCATTCTAAACTGAGGAAGTCTCACATGTATTTACCAAGTTGGTACAAATATTTTGCTGTTCGCAAAATGCTAATTGGTGTATCGGATCAATATTGAAAGAAAGGGAGTCGATACTTGATCCATTAAAGTATATTTCGAGTACTGTCTAATCCCTCATTCATCCAGGAGGGTTCCAGATTCAGTCGTATCATCGGATATTCATCCTACTCTGAGTACTCATCAGAGACGAGGAGCTGCAGCCAGCGAACATTAAGATGGCCGATTAGTTACTAGCTATTATCGGGAGGCTCCGCCCGGTGGGCAGGGCTTACTCAGAGTAGGATGAATATCCGAGTTCTCAGACTCGATCCACAGATTGAGAATGGCTCTTGGATGACAGTTAAAACCTTTTGCTTTTCCCCTTTTTCTAAAACTGTCCAGATGATATGACTGAATCTGTTGCTATGATTTCCAGTCCTGCCTACACAGCACGTGGACGTACAGGAATCATGTCGTGGAAACTGAAATCATGTGGTAACCTTCAATTTTAGACCGGCCTCATGATTTAAAGTTCAGACATGGGTTCATTTATGTTAAGGCGAGACACTCTTTTAGGACCCGTTCACCTGGATACTAAAACGTTGTCCAAGTTTTTCTACGCCATTTTCCAGACAGATCTAGTTCACTCAAATACTACATAAGAAATACAAAATGTTTTGTATCTAATATATCAACCAAACAAAGTAAAAATGTAAACCTGTTTCTATTCAATTTTCAGATTTATATGTCCCAAATATGTACAATATTGGCAGTTTTTAGGCATAAAATATCTTATTTTTTTAATAAACATTACATGATGAAAAAGGCTTTCTTATTCAGGGCGGTAACCACAGGTCAGTGATCTAAAGGAGACGTTTGAAACTGAAATCGTTAAATTTAAGATGCTTTCATATTCACCTGCAGTATCTCGTCTTAAGGGTAGAGTTTATTAGTGGTGGAAATAACAAAGTACACAAGTAAAGGTACTGCACAAATTGTAGGTATCTGTACTGTATCTAAACCCATTTGACAGTGGTAACTTTGACTTCACTACATTTGAGAACAGGAAGCTTTTCTTTTAGGGTTGAGAGCTGCTGAAATGGCCAAATGTGTGTGCATGTGCGTACGTGTGTGTGCGCGTGTGTGTGTGTACGTGTGTGTGTGTGTGTGCGCACGCGTGTGTGTGCATGTGTGTGTGAGCATGCGTAAGTTTGTGCACACATTCTGCAGTATATCCAGAACGCTGCTGCTCGGGTCCTGACTAGAACCAGGAAGTACGATCACATTAGTCCTGTGCTCAGGTCTCTGCACTGCCCCCTGTGGCTCAGAGAATAGACTTCAGAGCTCTGCTTGTATACAAGTCTCTCCATGGCCTAGCACCAAAGTACATCTCGGACATGTTAGTGCCATATGAACCATCTCGGACTCTGAGGACCTCAGGGACCGGCCTCCACCCAGGACCGCTCACTCGGCCAAGAGTCCAGGACTAAACATAGAAATCTGCGTTTCAGTTTTATGCAGCTAAAATCTGGAACAGTCTTCCAGAGGATGTGAGAAGGTTTCGAGCCATGAGTTCAATGATTAAACTAAAAACTGTTTGTGTTGGCTGTGCATATGACTGAAATGCTTTTCTTTGCACTCTTCTCTTTTATGTCTTGAACTAATTTTTGTGATTTCTGCCATGTCTTTGTGATTTAATGCATTTTTTCCTGTTGTTGTGAAGCACTTTGAATTGCCTTGTGTAGAATTGTGCTCTACATAAACTTGCCTGCTTGTATGTGTGTGTATGTGTGTGTGTGTGTGTGTGTGTGGATGTGATGTGTGTGGTGCATGTTGTGCATGCATTGTGTGTGTCGTGTTGTGTGTGCATGTGTGTGTGCATTGTGTGTGTGCGTGCATAGTGTGCATGTGTGTGGTGCGTATGTGTGTGCGTGCATGAGTGTGTACGTGCATGTGTGTGTGTATGTGTGTGCATTTGTGTGTGCGATGCATGTGTGTGTGGTGGCGCGCGTGTTGTGTGCATGTTGTGCGTGCGTAGTGTGTGTGTCATGTGGTGTGTGTGTGTGTGCGTGCATGTGTGTGCGTGCGGCGTGGTGTGTGTGCGTGTCACGTGTGTTGTGTGTGCATGGTGTGTCGCGCGTGTGCGTGTGTGCATACATACAGGAACAGAAACAGCCCCCCCTTCAGGCCTTCATGTCACGGTTCATACAACTAACTCATCGTTCTCAATGAATATTCCCATTATTAACAAAGTCAGTCCAAGCCTGAGGCCATAATTAACCCAGACTCTTATATTTGTGCTGATGGTTGTCTGAGTTGCAGTCACACTCGTGTTCTTATAAAACTACCACCAACATGTTCTATTATCGTCCCATATTCCGAAAAACACTCCAAATGAGATGAAGAGTCCACACACTCAGTCCATCCTTACATCACCACTGCAGCTGAGGCAAATGGGGAGCGCTCTACATAGACTTTTCATTTCCCCTCTAACAGCAATAAGCACATTAGTCATGGGACTGTTCTGGCAAATGAATGTTAAAAGCGTGTTCAATATTTTGCACACGGCTCATTCCTCAGAAACACGCTTTAACATACATGAATTATCGAAGAATGACCTCAGCCGTGTACATTAGAGAACATAAATATGTTCTCCACATTTGACTCAGACTTCATTCAAGTTTTGTACAAAAGACTGATCTAAATGATACTGAACATTGTTAAAAGTAATGTTTTTGCGTATTTTTTACTTTTCTACTTAAATACAGATTAGGTCCTAGTACTTAGAATACATGTGCGGGACTCTCTTCAAAAAATTAGCGCAAGTCGAATTTCCAAGTGCTCCGGTGCTATTTATTGGTGCCAATCCCCAAGTGCAAAACAATGACCAAAATATTTACAGTGATAAAAAAGAGCAGTGTCAAAATACATATATACAGCATTACCTAGGTTCAAACATAAGTTCAGCTTTTAACTTTAAACTTTAACTTATCGCAATCTCTTTCTCTCTTCTCGCACCCCTGTTACCTGCACTGTAACCGGTGCCCACTCCTCCCATGGCCAAAGCGGCTCCCTTTAGTGTGTCACTGCCCCTCCCACTGAGCAAAACACGGCACGAAACAGGCCTATTTAACATACCAGGAAACACTGGCTCGGTTTCGTCACAACGCCCGCGTCGGATGGGAGCGAGGCTAAAAAACATGTGAAGAGCGGCGTGTAGATTACGAATTATTCTAATGCGCGCAGTGTGCACCCTTGGCGAATTAGTGTCAGAGGAGTAGGGGAAGTATGTTAATGACGCGTGTGGTGCGATGAATGAAAACAGGGGGGGGGAAGCGGGGAATGAAACGATGTGTGTTGGTCTGTGCGTGCGGGACATGAACGGGCTCCGCACTTGTGCAAACGGCGACTAGAACGTCTGACGGACTGGCTCCGTCACAATACAACATTTCCAGTACTCTTTCTACACTATGTAGCACTATTTCCTGCTTCGAGAGTGCAGACGCTTCCATCTGCTCTCCTTGCTTCAGCTGCATTTCTTATATTATTTTTATTTCAAATCTAGCAAAAACTGTTTTGTTTGGCTGTGCATATGACTGAAATGCTTTTCTTTGCACTCTTCTCTTTTATGTCTTGAACTAAGATTGTGATTTCTGCCATGTCTTTGTGATTTTAATGCATTTTTTTCCTGTTGTGTGAAGCACTTTGAATTCCTTGTGTATATAATTGTGCTCTACAAATAAACTTGCCCTTTGCCTTGCCTATGTAATTTCCCAGGCTACTAACAACCAATTTTTACTCACTGTTGAGTCAATCGCACATCCCGGTCAATGTACCAAATGCAGAGAATACAGTCTGTTTTTGAAATAAACATCTTCTGGTGTAGGTCCCCAGACCCCTGTTATGTGCATTTAAATCCTGCTCAGTATGTTGATTTAGCTAGACTCATTTCAGGGACTTCTTCACAGCAAAAAGGATAAATTTGTAGACTGCTTTGGGAACCGTTTAAAATCTTGCTGAACTTGGTGCCAACATGACAATGACCACACCTGACTAACTACAACAAGCCCAACTGAGCTTGGCCTGCCCAAATCTCACTCCAAGCACAGCTTCCCCTGCGCCTCCTGAAGGCTGTAACTGGGACTGTGACACATCTAGAGCGAACATTAATTATTTTAATAGGCTTAATATGGTCAAATCATAATGGATGTTTATAAGCAGAAAAAACTGGGCCAAAGAGTGTAAAGCCAATGACGAGTTAGCTTCAGTGTGTTTGGCTTTATTCACAATTGCAAGGTTCATTTTGAAGAGGAAAAAGTAGGAGACAAAACTCAACCAACCAACCCACGAGCAGGTCGGATCGCAGCTGACCCCTCTCACCCTGGACATGGTCTATTTGACTCCCCTCAGGCAGGAGGCTACGGTCCATCCGGACCAGAACCTCCCGCCACAAGAATAGTTTCTTTCCCTCTGCCGTTGGACTCATGAACACTTCTTAAACTCCTCCCACTTTAACAACGATTCAAACCAATGACCAGTCATTGCACTGTTCACTTTTTGCACTATTTCTGTAAATTAAACTGTTTGTTTTCTGTGTATACTCAGACTAAGTCTAGTTTTGTTTCATTAGCACATTCATCAGATTTGTGATTATTGAACTCCCATAGCCTGAATAAAGACAAGAAAAGAATCATGGCAATACTTTTTGTGCTCATTTGAGTTGCTCCATGTCATGAAATGAATGCAATAAATGCTTTGTGGAAAATAATAAGCTTCCCAACAACATATAGCATGTCGCTGTAGAAAAGCTTCTCTGTTGGCGTGAATGGGAGCAGAACCTCACACCAGGTTAAACCTGCTCTGTGGCATGTTTTACTACTTAATGTGTCCACTGAAACATCACATGACTTTCTACCAGGCACTCCCTCATCAGGATTGGTGTTACCACTCCATTTACTGACCATGACTGGGTTCATATGACTTTGTCCTGACTTTCAGCTCTTTGTTACACCTTATGTCAGGAGTAAACAGTGCAATGACCCAGAGAAAGCTCAATGTTGGAGAGATGGTGGCAATATCAAAGAGCACCATTTTCATATCTTCAGGGGCTATGTCAAGATCGCACCCTACTGCTCCAATCTAACAGATGCACCAGAGGCACTTTAGGGCATTGCAGTATCCCTGTGTTCACAGCCTCATATCACTGGAACTCAGGTCCCCAACCAGGGAGAGAGGCCCCATTATTTCACTCTTTCACTCTAAAATGTGGCTAACTGAATCACAAATATGTGAGCATTAACAGTAGTATTTGTCTCTTCTCCTAAATGTTTAATTATGTGTTTTAATGCTGATACTGTGCTAGGTATGTATGACGGCCCTTAGCCGTCGCAGTCAGGGCGGGCCTTGCCCCTGGTTGTACAAGAGTGGGCCGTCTTGATGGCCCCTCCCCTCTCTCCAGACACTGCCTGTGGTCTAACCCTTTGAGCATGGGACATTTTACATGGACTATTGAACGGCCAATGAAACCGAGCCTTTTGGCTAACTCGGGTACATTTATAGTGTTATGATGTTTATTATGATGAAAACTAAATCAAGAAATAAAATAAAGGAATAAAAACATAAAAGCAATCCAAATGACAGTACCCTTGGATTGATCTCGCCTTTGGGATTTATTAAGGCTTATTTGGGTAATTTACCACAGGGAATACAGAGAACTGACAAATACTTATTGTTAAATTTATTAGCAGGGGCGAGGAAAACTATAATCCACAAATAGTGTGTGTGAAAATGCTCCTATGCTCACAGACTGGATTCAAGTAGTCAACCAAATCTATGACATGGAGAGACTGACTTTTTCACGAAGGCTTTCTGCTGTCAAATGTAATGGGTCCGCCATATTACGAAAATTTGTAATTGGTTTGTAGAAATTCCCTTTTATTTGGTATTGTTTAATTGTGATGACAAACTAATTTCTGTTTTTTTCTGTACCCGTCTAATCCAAACCAAATCTATGTTGTTTCTGGTCTTTATGTATATATGTGTGTGTGTGTGTATATATATATATATATATATATATATATATATATATATATATATATATATATATATATATATATATATATATATATATATATATATATATATGTAATGTGTGTGTGTGTGTATGTGTATTGTGTGTATATATATATATAATGTGTGTGTGTGTGTGTATGTGTATGTGTATGTGTGTATATATAATATAAGTATGTGTGTGTGTGTGTGTGTGTATGTGTTATGTGTGTATATATATATATATATATATATATATATATATATAAACATGAAGGTGATCCGAGAAATGCTCAGAACAAGTCTGATGACGATTTATGGATTTAAAGAGATCTCTGCCTTTGACAAAGTCACAAATCTGGGAAACTGTAAAACAAGTGTTTTTGTGATGCTCAGAGAAGTAGCAGAGATGATGATGAGTGAATGAAGATAAACACAACTCTAGATATTTTTAATGTCAGGAGAATCTGCTCCGAGGCTCTTCAGAGATACCTATTTTGCATGTTGTATTTAGATTTGACTTTTGAGGCGACATGTCTTGAGTTGGAACATGTAGAGATGAAGCATTGATCCGTCATCTCTGGAGCTGCCCACGGGCGGATGGAGCGTAGGCCTGGATAGGCAGGGAGAGAAGAGGAGAGCAGCCTTCTCTATCTGATGCTAAAGAGTTCAGAGGTAAACCACAAACCATCCCTCAAAAAGTGATGATTATATCTGTCTTCTGTGGGGGCTCTGGTGAAATCTTTTGTATATCCGCCTAAAATACATGTTCACGTGAGATAGCAGACAAGGGCTACAGTCAATGTACCCACATGATGCCTTGGGGCGTGGCCCAGACAGTAGGAAAGGCTGAAGGCTATAGGATGGCCGGGGATGTTGAAGCATGACATCTGGAAGGTACATTGTGTTGCACATGTGCATCTCTCGCACCAGACGTCTCCTTCTCCTGCCACCCTCTGCCCACATCAAAAGCCACCACTGCAGATGCCTCGCTGCAGATCAAAGCTGATCAGCAGACCAGTCTCGTTCTGAACACAACTACTCGGTGAGAGTAGTTAAAAAACAGAAGGCATTTGAGGTGAAGTCTTGATTGAGAGAGAAGGTGGACAACGCACTCCGGTCCTCATCCTATGCAGACGTGCTGCTGGATCCCTGAGCTATTTTACAGATTTTCTTTTTTTTTTCAATCGATGGAACGTGGCCAGTACTGGAGACATGTGAGTATTAGCCCAATGTGGCCTGTATGTTTACTGTACCCAAGTGAAAATGTTCTCCTCATCAACCTTAGACGTCCTTTTGGCTTTTTATCACTTTTTGGGTCTGAAAGTGTGTGTGTGTGTGTGTGTGTGTGTGTGTGTTATGCTATTGTAGTTCCTGTGTTAGTGTCGACTAGAGAGTTTTGTAAAATTAGACAGATTTGGAAGCATAATTTCAAATGGTTAATACAATGGCATCTGGAAAATTGTGAAAACCAGCCTTTAATGTAAACCCAATTAAACAATCAAATATACTAACCAAAATGAGAACGTAAAAGTAGATATTATATACCTACAAGAAATTATTTCAAAGGACTTAGAACATAAAAAATGTGACTATTGGTTATGGTGACACACTGAATCTTACACCGCTGCTGCAAAAAGTGGCGTTTAAATCATCGTTTGACCCACCCAATCCCAAAGAACAAAGAAGAGAGATGAGTAAACAAGGAAGACACAAGTCCGGAAGCGCCACAGGACCAAAACAGACAAAGCTGACGGTCCACGGCTCCGTTGGAAAACAGCCCACATCACAAGGCTAATGCGGCTAATAAAACTAGCGCGGCTAACAAAGATTGCGTGGCTAACAAAGATTGCGTGGCTAACAAAGCTAGAGCAGCTAGCAACAAACCTGCAAGACACGCTCCTTCCCAGCCGGAGACACAGAGTCCCACCGGCCTAGATAGAGACTCACGCGACTTCTTTGCGTCGAAAGGGGGAGAGAACGTAATTGGTCATCGGCTATGGCTCAAGATGTCCGAAGTGCATTGTGCCATGGAGTCTCTGAGAGCCGAGTTGTTAGCTACCATAGCTCCGGCAGTGTCTGAGGCAGTGACCGCCAAGCTCAAAGCAGATGGCATAACGGGAGCACGCATTGAGGACCTTGAGCAGACAATATGGACGATCTGCAGACAGTAAGGGCCGAGAAGGAGGCGCTGCAGGCCAGGGTGATGACGCTGGAGTCTGAGAACAATAACATGGATTTGGAGTCCAGATCCTGTCGTCCTAACTTGAGGCTTGTTGGCATAGAAGGAGACACAGAAAGCTTCCTGGAGAAGATCATACAAGAGCTCCTTCTTAACTCAGGAGTTGAAGTCCCTCCCATCACAATCGAAAGAGCACATTGCCCGGGTAAACCAAGACCAGCAGCTGATAAACCACGAGGCCTGATTATGAGGTTTCTCAATGACCGTGTGAAGGAACGCGTCCTGAAGGCTGCAAGGGTTAAAGGAGACCTCCAGTACAAAGGCAAGGCGCGTACTTCTTTGCTCCAGATTTCCATACGAGGTTCGCCACCAACGGAAAAGTTCCACCACATCTGTGAAGAGCTCAGGAAGAAGAAAACTGAGACATGGATTCTCTTTCCCCGCGACTCTTCTGGTGTCTTTTTGAAGGTAAAACACACGTGCTCAGAACCAGGAGAAGCAGAGGTGCTCCTCAGGAAGATGCAAAAACAGTAAATTGAACAGTAGGGAGGATGAACGCACCAGCGTGGGGTGTGTGAGTTCAGAACCCAATAAAACAAACACAAATTTTTGACTAAAATGAAAAGAGAAAGGAATAGATGTTAAGATTTTTACAAGAGACCCACTTGAATGAACACTGAACATAAAAAATTAACGAAATTCTGTTTATCCTATTATTCATCACACAGAGGCAAACATAAGAGGAGAATGGCAATATTGAGCTAAAAAATAGTTTTTGAACATAGTTTTGAATGTAAGGATAAGGAAGGCAGATATGAACTCGTTAAGGAATATCAATGGAAAGGTTTTCACTCTTTTAAATGTGTATGCTCCACAAGGGAGTGGAGAATCACTTTCTATGCTGTATGTTATGGACTGAATTGTGAACCACTCTGAATGAACCCTAATTTGCGGCGGCGATTGGAATCTCCGCATTCAGCCTACACTGGACGTGTCAAACTCAAGAGGCACTGGAGGGACAATTAACAAGAAGTTCCGTCTCTTAACTGAAGACTACAGGACTGTACTTCCTGCTTCCGTAGAGTGCAGACGCTTCCCTGCTTGCTCCTGCTGCTTCAGCTGCTTTCCTTATTTATTTTGCTTTTAAATCAGTTTTTGTCTTCAACATTTTTTATTATGACTTTTTTTAGTCAACCAAGGATTTTAAGGAGCATTTTTCAAGTTTTAATCAACAAATCTGACGAACCAGCGACATGTCCATGAGAAGGGAAACAAACTCCTGTAAACGCTGTTGGAAATTTCAAAACAAGAAATTCATGAGCTACAAGCACGGATATTTTGCTTGGAATCTGAAAAGGACTGCGCGATACAATCCCTGTGTCATCCAGTGGTAAGAGAGTCCACATTTTTTACAAGAAACAACTACTTTCAACCTAAACCGGACTGACTCTGTTTCGTTTCCAAAACTGTTTTAAAGATCAAGAACAAACATCTTGGAACAAAGTCGGTGCGAAGCCTAAGCGATACAAAGATAATGTAAGCCACTAAAATACAGCTTACAAACAGATTTTGACCACTTTCAAAGAAATGAATAATGAACAAAGGAAAAATGGGAGACATGACGTGGCGAAAGGCAGACAGAGACGAGAGAGAGAATCTGTGCCTAACGTCAAGGTCGTCTTGAATTGGGGTGGTGCGATAAGTCACGTGATGCATGAAAAAATTTAAACACATTCTTTTCCCAGCGCCAAAGTCACTGAGATTACGTCACGTATTTCTAATGTTTTGGCCACACATAAAGGAGTTAAACAGCTGATTGTGCACGTGGGCGCAGTGGACATACGACACGAAGAGACTGAAGTTTTGAAAGAGACTTCTTGGAGTTATTCGACGAGCTTATAAAATGGAAATAAAAACATTCATAAGTGGACCTCTTCCAAACATCGACAGGAAGATAAACAAGTTTAGCCGGCTGCTTCAGCTGAAACACATGGCTGTCCAAAAGTAGTGGCAACAAGAGGATTGCACTACATTGAGAACTTCTATTCTATTTGGAAACGAGAGGACCTGTTTAAGAGAAATGGCCCACACCTCTGTAGAGGTGGAGTGAGGGTGCTGACAGAGAACTGCTCCACGCTCTGAGGATTGGACTGGGCCTGGACAGGGTCCTGAGCAGATAGTTAGAGAAGAGAGGAATGAGAGAAGAATTCCTGCTCCATCAGCCAGAGACCGAGCCAATGTTTCAACATCAGCAGCACAAACACAGCCTCCACCAAAGGATTCATAAGCAGCCGCTCCACCACCACCAGCAAAGAATTCAACTCCAGCTGTTCCACGATCACCTCCACCCTCCAGCAAAGGACTCATCTGCATCAGCACCACTACAATCTTCACCACGGCCAGCGCAGTAGTCATTTCAGTTCTTTCCTGCACGGTCCTCATCAGGGGTCTTGGAACCATCTGTGGCAGGCCCGGCAGTATCCCTGCCTTCGCCGCTGCCTCAAAGCAGCCCTGGATCCCCCTGCAACATCTATCTCCAACATCAGATTCCTCACTCTCCTTTTCCATCTCCACCCTCACCCAGGGGTCTTCCCAGCCATCTTGAACATCTGATCAAATCAGGCATTAAGATGGCTCCACTCACGCCTAATATAGCAAGATCAAGAGTTCTGATATCAACGATGATGAACTCTCCCCTGACTGTTGCTACACAGACAAAAATTTGCCCCACCTAAACCCCCCCGCCTTTCACCTAGTCCCAAACTCTCACCGGCTCCCGCTACACACAACAAAAGCCCCCACCTATCCCCCCTCGCCTTTCACCTGGTATCTCCCATAGCTAGAATACACTGGGTCTCAGCGTTGCCGGGACTCATAGTCATATTAAAAAAAACAAAACAACCCGGGGCCCTGTGTAAAAACAGCCTCCCCTAGTGCTATTTCTGTAGTAACATCACACAGATGGGAAAACAAAATTGCGAGTCAGACTGCCCAATCTTGAGAAATTTGATTCATATTCCCTGTAAAAAAGATAACGCCCAGTCTCACTGAAACTAGTCTGAAACTTGCTGTGCTAAATGTCAGATCCTTTATGTAACAAATCATTCTTAATTAATAATTTTATTTCTTATAATAATTTTGATTTTATGTTTTTAACTGAAACATGGCTTGACAAAAAACACAGGAAATTTAGTTCCAATAGAATCTGCTCCACCCAACTTTATGTTCGAATTTGAAACACGAGAAAACAAAAAGGGAGGAGGTGTGTGTGCTTTTGTTAGAGATGAAATAGTTACCCACACGGTTGTCCTTTGGGGGTGTGTTCAACATTTGAGTACGTAGCCTTTAAAATTGAGCTAAAACAGTCTCCATCCATTCTCTTCATTGTTTTATACAAGCCCTCTCAGCACTGCCAAAGTTTTATTGATGATTTTACTGAGATGCTTTCAGTCGTATCTACAGACTTTGATGGTTTGGTCATAACAGGTGCTTTCAATGTTCATGTTGATAATTTTTGTGACAGAAACGCTAAAGGGCTTCATGCTGTCCTTGAAAACTTTCGGTCTTACTCAGCACGTGAGTGGCCCCACCCACAGCAGAGGGCACACTCTAGATCTTCTAATTACAAAGGGGGTTAATATTTCAAACATCAATGTGGTCGATGTTGCTCTGTCTGATCATTTCTGTGTCTTCTTTGACCTGTTGTCTTGTTTTTCCCAAACCACCAGCTGGTCCTGCAGTTGTCCGGAGGAGACACATAAATGACAGCACAGGAAAACTGTTTATGGAAATGATTAACTTTGAAAATGTCTCATGTTCTAATGTAAAATGATTTGTTTGAACTCTGTTACATCTAGTGTTTTGAATGTTCTCGACACCGTTGCCCCTATGAAGGCTAAAATTGTTAAAAATAAGCAGAAGGCGCCATGGAGACATGATGATTCGGTCAAGGGCACAGAAAAGGGAGTGCCACAGGGCCGAACGAAATGGCGCAAGTCAAAGCTCCAGGTTCAAGAAAGAGATTTACAGAGAGAATTTGTACATGTACAACCTCATTTTATGTAGAACTAGGGAAGGATATTTTTCTGAAATAATTGGAAGCTGCAGTAACAACTCACGTGTCCTGTTGCCACAGTAAACAGATGAACAAACCCTCCAGCTCAGCTGCCGTTAGAACTCATTTCCACATCCAAGTGTAATGAGAGTTTGCATTATTCTTTAATGACAAAGTTCAGGGCATTAAAAATGCTATCAATTCTACAATGCAAAAAATAACCCTCAACCACCTACACACTTAGAGCTGACTCACTTTGCACCTGTAACTGACAAAACTGTCCAGGAGATCATCACCAGTCTGAGTTCATCTACATGCTGCCTCGATGTGTTACCACCAGATTTCTAAGTCTGTGCTGAACAGTTTGTTAGCACCACTCACTCAATAGTTAACATGTCGCGCTTCAATTCTGGAACATTCCCAATGTCTTTGAAAGAACTGCGGTCATAAAGCCTCTCCTAAAGAAGAGCAGTCTTGATGGCGGCAGTATCGAGTCATTACGGCCCATCTCTAATCTCGCATTTTGAGGCAAGTCCTTGAAAAGGTTGTTTACCAACAGCTCACTGATTTCCTCTTAATAAACAACTCGTTTGATGTTTTCCATGTCAGGTTTTAGACCTCATCACAAACTGAGACTGCTGTTGTCAAGGTGACAAATGACATCCACCTGAACACTGACGTGGGCAAAGCCACAGTCCTTAATTATGTTAGATCTGAGTGCTGCTTTTGACACTGTCGATCATGGGACCCTCTTACAGAGACTAGAGGAACTGGGTGGGCAATCACTGGCACTGCCCTAAACTGGTTTAAAGTCCTATCTGGAAGACAGGAAGTTCTTTGTCGAAATTGGTAACTGTGTCTCAGACCAGATGCCCCTGACCTGTGGGGGTGCCCCAAGGGTCAATCCTGGGACCCCTTTTGTTCAACCTCTACATGCTGCCGTTAGGTCAGTTGATACGGCAGTCGAGAATGTGTCCTATCACAATGATGCAGACGACAACTCAAATCTATGTTTCACTGACGGCAGGTGAATATGGACCAGTGGATTCACTCTGTCACTTCGCCAACAGATCAGTGTGTGGATGCAAAACAACTTTCTCCAGCTGAACTCAGACAAGACTGAAATCAAGAGAAAGTGTTAACAGTCACCTCCAGAGTCTCGCTCTAAAACCTACAAATCAAGTTAGAAATCTGGGGGTAATAATGGACTCAGACTTGAACTTTTAACAGCCAGTCAATCAATAACTCAGCAGCTTTTTTACCATCTAAAAAGCATAGCCAAAATCAAAAGTCTAGTGTCTAAACCAGACTGGAGAGACTTATCCATGCGTTTGTCTCTAGTAGATTAGACTACTGTAACGGCCTGCTAACTGGCCTCTCCAAACGAGCTGTAAAACAGCTGCAGTACCTCGCCAGAACTGCTGCTCGGGTCCTGACAGAACCAGGAAGTACGATCACATATTAGTCCTGTGCTCAGGTCTCTGCACTGGCTCCCTGTGGCTCAGAGAATAGACTTCAAAGCAGCTCTGCTTGTATACAAGTCTCTCCCATGGCCTAGCACCAAAGTACATCTCGGACATGTTAGTGCCATATGAACCATCTCGGGACTCTGAGGACTCTAGGGACCGGCCTCCTGCTGGTGCCCAGAGTCAGGACTAAACATGGGGAATCTGCGTTTCAGTTTTATGCAGCTAAAATCTGGAACAGTCTTCCTGAGGATGTGAGACAGGTTCTACTCTGGCAATGTTCAAATCTAAACTAAAAACTGTTTTGTTTGGCTGTGCATATGACTGAAATACTTTTTCTTTGCACTCTTCTTTTTCTGTCTTGAACTATTATTTTGTGAATTTCTGCCATGTCTTGTGATTTTAATGCATTTTTTTCCTGTCGTGTGAAGCACTTTGAATTGGCTTGTGTATGAATTGTGCTCTACAAATAAATTGCCTTGCCTTGCCTTGCTTGCCTTTGCCTACTTCCTCTTCGGAAGACGTGACAGTGGGATTTAGGAGGTCCTCAAAGTACTCCTTCTACCGTCTGACGACATCCCAGTCGAGGTCAGCAGGGTCTCCACCCACATCGTAAACGGTGTTGGTGGAACACTGCCTTCCCCTCCTGAGGCGCCGGACGGTTTGCAGAATTTCTTTGGGGCCGACCGATAGTCCCTCCTCCAGGGGCCTTCCCGAACTCCTCCCAGCCCCGGGTTTTTGCCTCTGTGAAAGCACAAGCTGCGGCACGCCTGGCCTGCCGATACCCGTCAACAGCCTCAGGAGTCCACAAGCCAAAGAGGCCTGATAGGCCTCCTTCTTCCGCCTGATGGCATCCCTTACTTCCGGTGTCCACCACCGGGTTCGGGGGTTGCCGCGCGACAGGCACCTGAGACCTTGCGACCACAACTCCGAGCAGCTGCATTGACAATGGAGGTCGAGAACATGGTCCACTCGGACTCAATGTCCCCAGCCTCCCCGGGATTTGGGAGAAGCTCCTCCCGGAGGTGTGAATTGAAGACCCTGCTGACAGCGGGCTCCGCAAGTCGTTCCAACGGACCCTCACTATAACGCTTGGGCCTGCCAAGTCTGTCCGGCTTCCTCCACCGCCAGCGGATCCTACTCACCACCAGGTGGTGATCGGTTGACAGCTCCGCCCTCTCTTTACCCGTTGTGTCCAAGACACGCGGCTGGAGGTCAGATGACACGACAACAAAGTCGATCATTGATCTCCGGCCTAGGATGTCCTGGTGCCCACGTGCACTGGTGGACACCCTTGTGCTTGAACATGGTGTTCGTTATGGACAGTCCGTGACTAGCACAGAAGTCCAATAACTGAACACCGCTCGGGTTTAGATCGGGGGGGCCGTTCTTCCAAATCACCCCTCTCCAGGTGTCACTGTCGCTGCCCACGTGGGCGTTGAAGTCCCCCAGTAGAACAACGGAGTCCCCGGTCGGTGCACTGTCCAGTTCCCCCTCCCAGGGACTCCAAGAAGGCCGGGTACTCAGCACCATTGTTCGGCCCGTAGGCCGACACCACAGTGAGAGATCTGTCCCCAACCCGAAGGCGTAGGGGACAGACCCTCTCGTTCACTGGGGTAAACTCCAACACATGGCGGCTGAGCTGTGGGGCAATAAGCAAGCCCACGCCAGCCCTGCCGCCTCTCCCCGCAGGCAACACCAGAGAAGTGGAGCATCCAGCCCCTCTTGAGCGGATGGGTTCCAGTGCCCAAACTGTGCGTGGAGGTGAGGCCGACTATATCTAGTCGGAACTGTTCAACCTCCCGCACAAGCTCAGGCTCTTTCCCCCCCAGCGAGGTGATGTTCCATGTCCCCAGAGTTAGTCTCTGTGTCTGGAGATCCGGTTGTCGAGGCCCCTGCCGTCAACTGCCGCAAAGATCCCTCTGCACCAGCCCCTTACGGATCCTCCTGCAGGTGGTGGGTCCACGGGAGGACGGCCCACAGTAAAAATTTACTGTGAACCAATCTTTGTCAGACAAAGGTCGGTTCACAGTAAATTTTTAACAAAATGCTCTTTACCAAACAAAGATATTATGAGAGTGGATCAAAATGTTATCTTAGAAAGTTAAAAAACAACAAAATGAAGGAACAAAATATGGGACAGACAAAATGATCTTAACCAAACAAGACCAAATTCAATCAGCATTTCAAATTCCAGACGATAAAGAAGATTATATAAATTCCTTTCTGGACAACTTCAATTTGCCTGTTATGTCAGAAGAACAAAATTAAAAATTAGGAGCTGAAATTACATTTTTGGAAATACAAGACGCAATCAAAAGATTAAAGAACATTAAATCACCGGGGAGCGATGGGTTCACCTCAGAGTGGTATAAAGCTTTAAAAGACACACTTAATCCTTTCCATTGGCAACTTTTAACTGAGCACTTAAAAAAGCTCAGACCCCTCCGAGTTGGAAAGAGGCCATCATATCCCTGATACCAAAAGAAGGGAACGATCGATTGGATTGTGCCTCATATAGACCTATTTCTTTTCTGAATGTGGAGTATTGTTTATACACCTCAATTATGTCCAAATAAATGGACCAAAAACTCCCAAACTTAATCAATAATGATCAGACAGGATTAATTACCAAACGACAAACACCAGACAACATAAGACGATCCTTACACATAATGAATCATATACAAAAACAACAATATAAAGCCGTAAGAATTAGTTTGGACACTGAGAAAGCTTTTGAGTCTGTCAGTTGGCCCTATTTATTTAAAGTGCTGAACTAATTCCAAAATCAACAATTTAATTATAAAAAATGGTCATCTGACAGGGCCACTGACTCTGGAAAAAGGGGTCAGGCAGGGCAACAGCAAAAAAAAAAAAAACCTGTCCAAAAAATGGATGACATAAAATGCACTGACGATCAAGGACTGGACTAACATTATACTGGACATTCACAAAATCAAAAAAATTACATTTGGACTCGACTTAAAATTGGACAGATTTGACAGACTGGACTAAATGGGACGTCTTCATTCTTTTAGGGTTCACTAGGCCATGATATTATATTTTGAATTATTCATTCATTTATTTGTTGGATGTCTGCTGCTTTCATTTTGTATCTGCTCTTTGGTCGTGTTTTTCTGTTTTTATATGTATTTAAATTTAAAAAACAAAAAAACAATAATTTTAATCTTAAAAAAAGAAAGTGAGGTCACTTCATGGTGGAGCATATACATTTATCAAAGTAAGCACACTTCCTTTAATATTTCCTTTTGGAAAGTATACAAAACATTGAATATATGTTGTTTTATTATTACTCAGTGTTTTATGTTGCACCTTAAGGCCGAGACAAGTTCCTATGTTTTTGAATTTTGTTCATTGACAATGGCAATAAACTCTTTCTGATTCTGATTCTTGATTCTGAAAAAGGTTCAAAACTCTGTTCAAAGGTTATTCCTGCTTGAGCTCAATATGGCCACGCCCCTCTTATGTTGGCCCTTGTGTGAGGAATAGTAAAGCCTGTTATAACCAAATGAAGTACATTTTTGATGTTCTTAGTTGTTTAAAACGGTTTCTTGTAGGTATATAATAATAATAATAATAATAAATAATTTTATTTAAAGCGCCTTTCAGAACAACCAAGGACACTGTACAAGAGATAAAACAACAGAATAAAACAACAGAAATAAAACCCCAAAACAGAACTGGATGATGGTGTTGGAGTGACTGATTATGTGGTGTTGGAGTGACTGAGTTGTGTGGTGTAGGAGTGACTGAGTTGTGTGTGAGAGTGACTGAGTATGTGTGAGTGACTGATGTGTGTAGGATCGATTGTGGGTAGGAGTGCTGAGTTGTGTGTTGGAGTGACTGGTTATGGGTATGACTGAGTTGTGTGTGTAGATTGTCTGAAATGGAGTTTTGAGTCTGGATTTGAAAGTGGAAGGGTGTCTATGTTGCGGAGGTCAAGAGGGAGAGTTCCCGAGCTGAGGAGCAGAGCGGCTGAAGGCTCGGCCCCCCATTGAAATAAGACGGAAAGAGGGGACAGAGAGCTGGAGAGAGGAGGAGGACCTGAGGGAGCGAGAGGAGTGGAGATGTGGAGGAGGTCAGAGATGTACGGTGGAGCCAGGTTATGGAGAGCTTTGAAAGTATTTAGGATCATTTTGAAGTGAATCCGTTTTATGTGGAGCCAGTGAAGTTGTTGAAGGATGGGGGTGATGTGATGGCGGAGAGGGCATCCTGTGATAATGCGGGCTGCAGAGTTTTGAGAAGCTGCAGTTTCTGGAGGGATTCATGGGGGAGACCAAAGAGGAGAGAGTTACAATAATCGAACCGGGAGGTGACTAGACTGTGGACAAGTGTGGCTGTGGTGTGAGGAGTGAGAGAAGGACGGAGACGAGAGATGTTGCGAAAGTGGAAGTAGGCAGAACGAGTGATGTTGTTGATGTGGGAGTGGAAAGAAAGGGTGCTGTCGAGGATGACACCCAGACTCTTGACTTGAGGGAGGGGAGGACAGTGAGTCATTGATAGAAATTGTGAAACTGTTTGATTTTGAGAGAGTGGAAGGGGTGCCTACCAGTAGGACTTCGGTTTTAGAGCTGTTGAGTTTGAGGAGATTTGAGGAGAACCAGGAATTGATTTCCTGCAGACAGAGGGTAAGAGAGGCTGGTGGAAGTGATGCAGTGGGTTTAGAGGAGAGGTAGAGCTGGCGTCGTCCACGTAGCAATGGAAAATATATAATATAAATGTTCTGTTTCTCATCTTTGTCAGTATCTCTGGCCGCTTAATTGGACCCAATATGCCATTAACCTTTCAGATTCCATTGTATTAAAACTTTTGAAATAATTCTTGTAAATCTACTTTTGTTCCACAGCTCTCTGGTCGAATACAACATACAAACATACAAACATAGGAACTACAACAACAGAACACAATAGAACAAGCCGCAAAAAAAAGAGCTTGTGCCAAAAAAAGCAAAAATGATATAATGGGTCCTCATTTATAAAAGATTGTGTAGGAATTTTGCTGAGCAAGATCGTACACTAAATGACCACTAGAGGCTTCCGCCACGCAAACTCCTGATTTATAAAACCTTGTTCACTAAGCAATTTGTGCTTTATAAGATTCCATCTGCAGCTGGAATCCTCCGCCTCCCTGTGCCCCGCCCTCCGCCTCCCTGTGCCCCGCACGCCGCCTCCCTGTGCCCCGCCCTCCGCCTCCCTGTGCCCCCGCACTCCGCCTCCCTGTGCCCCGCACTCCGCCTCCCTGTGCCCCGCACTCCGCCTCCCTGTGCCCGCACGCCGCCTCCCTGTGCCCCGCCTCCGCCTCCCTGTGCCCGCCACTCCGCCTCCCTGTGCCCCGCACTCCGCCTCCCTGTGCCCCGCACGCCGCCTCCCTGTGCCCGCCCTCCGCCTCCCTGTGCCCCGCACTCCGCCTCCCTGTGCCCCGCACTCGCCTCCTGACCGCACTCCGCCTCCCTGTGCCCCGCACGCCGCCTCCCTATGCCCCGCACTCCGTCTCCCTGTGCCCCGCCCTCCGCCTCCTGTGCCCCGCCCTCCGCCTCCCTGTGCCCCGCCCTCCCGCTCCTTGCCCCTCTGTTTGCCAGCACAGCAGTAAGTCTACATCCTTGCCCAAACCTATAGAAAATACTTTGATGTCTTTCTAGACTAGACCATGGTTGCATGCTGCACCTTCAACATCACAAGGTATATTTTTCTTTGGTTCTCTAACTTTTCACACCAAGTACCAAACAATATATTTGGCCCTCCAAGCAGGGGCGAATCTCTGAGTTTGATGACCCCCCAATCGGTGACTGCCAATAACACAAATTTCAGGGCGGTGATTTCATTTTAATGTGGCTGTTGTAATAGGTCTGAGCGTTTTGGTCTTTTATTCTCCAACACACGGTATAATTTTGGTTCACACATGTGAACCACAGCAGGTTCCATTTCCCTGCTCACACAAACTCCTCCGCTCACTGCCCTTTAGTTTAGAGACGGACCAGGACCAGAGCATGGGACGCCACTAACCTCTGACGCCTAAAATGAGCTGTGAGTCGTTTGTTGCGCTGTGTTTGTAAAACCTGCTCCTTGTGCGGTCCACAGAACAGAACAAGCTCTCGCTGTAAACTTTAGAGGAGAACAGAGGAGGCAAAGAGCACTAGTGATATGCGGGTTGATTTTTGACCCTTCGACCCTTAGAAGGGACTTAGAAATTCTTATTTCATGGCGGGGAGGGTGTTAAACTGCAGACTGCCGTATATCAGGCAACAACCTGGAGTTCAACGCCCAGAAGACAGTGGAGATGATCGTGGACATCAGGAAAGTCACAGCCCCCAGCCCCCCTCGTCATGACAGATTCCCCATCACCATCGTGGACTCCTTCCGCTTCCTGGGCACACACCATACCCAGGACCTCAAGTGGGAGCCCTCCATCAGCTCCTCATCAAGAAGGCCCAGCAGAGGATGTACTTCCTGCGGCAGCTGAGGAAAGCAAGCTGCCAGCGCAGATGATGGTGCAGTTATACACGGCCATCATTGAGTCCATCTCACCTCCTCCATCACCGTGTGGTACGCTGGAGCCACAGCCAGGGACAAACAGAGACTAACAGCCCTCTGCTGGAGCCACAGCCAGGGACAAACAGAGACTACAGCGCCCTCTGCTGGAGCCACAGCCAGGGACAAAACAGAGACTACAGCGCCCCCTGCTGGACCACAGCCAGGGACAAACAGAGACTACAGCGCCCTCTGCTGAGCCACAGCCAGGGACAAACAGAGACTACAGCTCATTGTGCGTTCTGCTGAGAAGGTGATCGGCTGCAGACTTCCATCTCTGCAGGACCTGTACGTCTCCAGGGCTCTGGGACGAGCAGGTCGGATCACAGCTGACCCTTCTCACCCTGGACATGGTCTATTTGAACCACTCCCATCAGGCAGGAGGCTACGGTCCATCCGGACCAGAACCTCCCGCCACAAGAATAGTTTCTTTCCCTCTGCCGTTGGACTCATGAACACTTCTAAACACCTGCCACTTTAACTACACTCTTCATCACTCACTGCACTGTCACTTTCTGCACTGCAACTTTAAACTTAACTGTAAACTTGTGTACATAGCAATGCCTATTTTTTTTATTTATTTTATTTTATACAATAGTAATTTTAAATTGTCCCTTAAATGCCCTTTTGTTTGACTGAGTTTGACTGAATATATGTTGTTTTATTATTGCTCAGTGTTTTGTGTTGCACCTTAACGCCGAGACAAGTTCCTATGTCTGTGAAGTTTGTTCATTGACAATGGCAATAAACCCCTTTCTTTCTTTCTTTCTTTCTTTCTTTCTGATCACATGTTTGCACTCCACATGTATCTTTGCATTTACATGCGTCTAAATTCAGCTCCTCATTAGACTCCTTTCTCCGTGAATATGACTTGGATTGTAATAAAACACACATCTGATGTTTAACTTCCTATGAACACGATTGAGCGAGAAAGAGTGAGAGAGAGAAAGTGAAGATGAGAAAGAAAGAAAGACGCAAAACAAAAAAGATCATTTGTCGGGCTGCATTTGTTCAAATACACCATAGATCCTACATGTTGTCAACAGTTTAGAACTTTTAGGTACGTTTCAGACTGGCTCAAACCATAGTTCAAATTACACTGCATTTCAATACGCAACCTTTTTAATGGGTGCGTGGCGGATCTGCGTTAGGGGAAAACTCGTTGCCTCTCCTCTCTTTACTCACGCTCTCTCTCTTATTTTGCTGGTGATAAACAGTTAAACACACATTTAATTCGGTCAGGTGTTAAAGTAGTTTCAAAAGCAGAGACGTGACAATGAGTCTACAGTGGACAGTTGATCTGGAGCAGCGGCGCTGGAGCAGTGAATGTACTGCGCACACGGACTGAACTAAGTGAACAAAAGGAGCGGGTTTGTTATTTCAGAAACATAAAATACCAAATTTTTTCAAAACTAAATTACACCGTAGAAATGTAATCTAATATTTAGATGCAATTTGAAACTGACTTAATTGTCTGGTCGAGTCAGTGAGAGGATCGGGGGGACACTGTCAGAAAGAGGGGGCCCCATCATCCATTTTTTCCACCTATGCCTCCAAGAACCACCAGCTAAAGTAGGGACCAAAATAGGACTAAACATTAGCTATTTCAGATCTAGACAAGGACTAATCCAAAGGAGGACAAAAATGGGGATTCATTCAAAATGTGACCACCACCAAGTGTAATGCTAAAATAAAGGCAGAAAAAAACATTCATTTGATCAAAATAATTCCACAATACAAACAAAGGCATGAAATGTCCAAGTTTTAAAAGTCGTATTGAAAAACAGAAATGCAAAACTGTTATCACAAGCCAGACATATTCAACATCTCACTTTGTTATCAGATTGGAGATAAAAACGGCTCCTTACATCTCCTGCTCTTTAAAAAGAACTGTGCCAGGAAGAAATTCAATGGAAAGGATTGCCATTCTTACCAAGGCTCCAACATTGCTTTAAAGCCCATAACCAAGGCCTGAGCACACACAATATAAATATAAATACAATATAAATATACTAGTGTTACACAGAAACAGAGAGTGCTACTACTAATTATTTATTAGTGTATTCATATAGCGCTCTTCCACCTTCAAGGTACTAAAAGCGCTTTACTAGACAATGTGGGTGAAGTGCCTTGCCTAAATGTCTCCTCTAGCGCCCCACTCTGGCACCTGGTGTTCCAGTGGTCTCCCATCCAAGTTCTACCCAGGCCCTGTGCTACTTAGCTTCAGAGAGCTGGAAAGAAAAACAACTTTGACAACATTCTAAAACTATGTGCAATTTAAAGAAGATATTTTTGTACAATGTCGAGTTGAATTTTGGAGGAAGGAAATCATTGCTTGGAAAGTAATTTTATAGTCATAACAGGAACTCATATCAAGTACCCAAATATTGCTAAAGCTGCTCCACAATAAACCAGGAGGAAGGGGCATTCTTGCTGTCTCGCTCCTGGGGAAATGTCCAACTGTCTCTGGGCAGCAGTAGCTCAGTGATAGTGAGTTTTATGACCTAGTAAGTTGCTGGTTCTATCCCTGCTTTGTCCAGTACGGACTTGTTTCTTTCCCTTGGAGGAGGCACATGCTTTTTTGGGGGTTTGAACAATAATAAGTAGATCATCATTTTACATTTTCTTCATTGTAAACCGCAATATTGATCAAAAATGGCTCAGTAATAGAAACAGGTCCAATGACTTCCTGCTCAAATCTGCAGATCTGAAAAGCCCCGCCTCTTTATAGTTTAAATGACAGGCAGTAGATTGTCATTTACATGTTTTTAATTTTGAAAAGTGGCTATGTGACATTTTAGAACTCATGTGTCACTCAGTTTTTTATTATTATGATTTTCCAAATAATCCCACGAAGTGCAGGGATGTAGACAGGGCTATGGGGCAGGTGAAAATGAGAATTTTGAGAGCACTGAAGCCTCAGTTGCTGTATAATTCAGGACTAACTCAAACCTGCAGTAATCAATCCAAATACAACTTTGAGTAAACTAATGGTGACTAAACCGTTCTAGCCAGGTTAAAAGCTTGTTAAAGTTGATTTGGCAGAATATGTCCCTTTTAAATAATCAGGTGAGGTACCAATGAGGGCTTTATATACAAACAAATGGCAGTGTTAGTTTTTTTAGCAGTCATATGCCAGCCGTGCCCCTCGCTCTCTTCCTGCACCAGTCCACCGAACAGGAAGCTCAGCACTCATCTTCTCCTGGAGCTGTTCTGGAGTGTGTGCTGAGGGCGGGGCTTGTTAGCCATCTGCGGTCATTTCTCTTCCCCCTCCTGTAAGCATTATGGGTAATTATGATCAGTGCGCCATTCACTCCAGCCTGTAATCACCCCCCACACACACACGCACACACAGACACATTCCCTTCTACTCAGGTGGGCCGCACTCTGCAACAATAGGCTCAGATGAGGACATTAACCTCTCCAATCAAGCGCCAGTCGCAGACGCTCAATGACTGCATTACAAACAGCGTCGGAAGCATATTTATTCAGCAGAAGGCGGCAACGCAAACAACACCGTCATGTTAACTGGGGGCCAGGATGGAGGAGCTGGAAAGTAGGGAACAGTAGATGTGCAGCTATGTGTGGATTGACTGGTTCTGCGTGACACCAAAAGCATTTTATATATGGAAATTGAAGTATAGCAGCAAGAAAGTAGTTATTAATCGAAGCAAATACAGTTGCAATGATGAGTAGTAGTACCACAATGCAATCAAAGTATTTGTAGGGAATAGTATAGGCCAAGTAAAGGTTGTTGCTTGGGTAGTAGCAACACAAGCAATGGTAGTAATGGCAAGTAAAGGTACGTTCCCATTGGTTCGCTTGGGAGTGCATTGGTATGGTTCTGAGGATCCCTTGCCCACAGAACAAATGAGTCTGTTCTGAAGGAAATGGGGACAGAACTGTAAGTAAATGGAAAATATATGCCTTCCAAAATATTCTGGAAGGCAGGGCTGGACTGGTTATTTGGAGCACCGGGAGTTTTTTTTTTCTTTTTCTATATTTGTGAAAGTATCATTCAGGTAGAGAAAGATTATATGGAGAACATTATGGTTGGGTGACCAGCCAGGACCTGAGAATGGAGACACACTCCACCATTAAAAGAACTGTTCCAAATCATTCTAAAGTGAACTGGTCTGCGGGACCGAAAATGTGGCTGTAGTAGTAGTAGTAGTAGTAGTAGTAGTAGTAGTAGTAGTAGTACATCCCTTGCAGCCCTTGAGTTGTTCTTCTGTCACTATAATTTGCCATTATAATGGACAATTATAGAGAAATTGGGGGAATGGTTGAGTATGTTTTAATTTGTGATGCAGCCCTGAGGTGACCACATGTCCTAGTTTGAGTGCCCCATTTTCCACCTCCATGTCGCACAAATATTCTTAACTCTCTAACAGTCAGATGCCTTAGTTTTGAGCAGTAACCTTGTATTTCAAGTTTACTCGGATCAATAATGACAAAAAAAACTGAAACAAAGTGCTCCCCTTTGTTTTAAAAGTCCATTGAGCTTGTATATACTCCATCCATCCATCCATCTTCCTCAGCTTATCTAGGGCCGGGTCGCGGGGCCAGCAGTCTAAGCAGGGACTCCCAGACTTCCCTCTCCCCAGACACTTCCTCCAACTCCTCCGGTGGGATCCAGCGAGGTTCCCATCCCATCCATGAGACATAGTCCCTCTAGCGTGTCCTGGGTCTTCCCCTGGGCTTTTTTCCGGTGGGACATGCCTGAAACACCTCCCCAGGGAGGTCCAGCAGGCATTCGAAACAGATGCCCGAGCCACCTCAGCTGGCTCTTCACAACGTAGAAGAGCAGCGGATCTACTCCAAGCTCTTCCCGTGTGACTGAGCTCCTCACCCTATCTTTAAGGGAGCGCCCAGCCACCCTGCGGAGGAAACTCATTTCGACCGCTTGTATCCGCGATCTTGTCCTTTCGGTGACTACCCAAAGCTCATGACCATAGGTGAGAGTAGGAACGTAGACTGACCAGTAAATCGAGAGCTTTGTCTTTCGACTCAGCTCCTTCTTCACCACAACAGTCCGGTGCGATGCGGTCGCTGCACCGATCCAACTGTCAATCTCATGTTCCATCTTTCACTCACTCGTGAACAAGATCCCAAGATACTTAAACATGTCCACTTGGGGCAAGGACTCTCCACCCACCCGGAAAGGGCAAGCCACCTTTTTCCAGTTGAGAACCATGGCCTCTGATTTGGAAGTGCTGATTTTCATCCCAGCTGCAAACCGTCCCAGTGCATGTTGCAGGTCTAGGTTTGATGGAGCCATCAGGACAACATCGTCGACTTATTGTCGGCAATGAACACAGCTCCTGCTCCGGTCATACAGAGACCCAACAACCCTGAGCAAAGGGCCCTGGGCCCATACTCCCGGAGCACCCCCCCAAAGGACACAACAAGGGACACGGTTGAAAGCCTTCTCCAGATCCACAAAGCACATGTGGTTCGGGAGCGGGACACGCCTCAACCTCCTACTCATCCAGCAACCACGCCTCCACTCTTTAACCACACCTCTAATTACTCAGAAGTCCTATTTATACAGGCCTGTCCCTGCATCTCTTGTTGTCTTTGCTCTCTCGACAAAGAGACAATCAGTCGGCGAGCGCATTCGTCTGAACAAGAATCATGAGCCGTTTTCTATTAGATTCTGACCTGTTCCCAGTCTCAACTTTCAGTCGGTTGTATCTCCAGTAGTCATGTTCCCCAGAGGACTCGCCAACACAGGTCCCCTCTCCGCCGCACACACACACGGTAGGCGTGATTCCATAGCCACCGAACACGATAATCTCAGTACGCACCTCTTCCGTGGAACCCTACCTCCGGGGCGTCTACACACACACCGACATCTTCTCCATAGGCAACGGGACCCACACGCTCTCCTTCTCGCTCCTCTCCCCCTCATTCCACTGGCCGCAGCGCGCTCCAGTTCCCGTCAAGGCACTGCTCATGGATCTATTGGCACCGCTCCCCGCGCCGCTCCCGAACACCGCTCCCGTGAGCTGCTCCCATGCGCAGCTCCCGTGCACGTCTCCACGCAGGCAGACACTAAAGACCGGGTCGTGGCTTGCCTGCAGTGGGCCGAAGTCGGAAGGCATTTCTTTCATACGCTATGATGATAAATATCCACTTGTCCTCAGCCTCCGCACCAAGCCCCAAGAAAACAAAATGGCGCCGAATTCAAGCCAATGGCGTGTGCTCATTGGCGCATGTCTCCAAAAAAGTTTCCTACTTCCACATTACATCCTGAATGGGGGCTAGCGCGTCCCCCCTTTGTGACCAGTCCACGTACACCGTTCACAATGAAGTCAAAAATGTGATTTTTAAGGATTTTAGAAACGATAAAACAAGTAAAATTCCTTCTATTTTATTTTTAGACTAAAAAGAATTTAGCACTTTCGGTAATTTTAGAGGCTGAGCTCTTGAAATGGTCAGGCCGGGAGGCTGCAGTCCCGCGGAGTGGCCTCTACTCAATTTGGATCGCGGACAGAGGGGGGCGTGCCTTATCCAGTTAATATAATACATCCATGCTCCGCACTTCCTGGTTCCCTGTACAGAGCGAGTGCAGCTGATGACATCACCATCACTCCAAGGGCCCGCAGCCCGAACTCTCAGCTCCACCTGGTGGTGAGAGCTAGGTTGTATAACCCCCATGCTTGCTCCCTCTGTTCTCAATCTTTCCTAGCTCATCATTTCTCTCATCCCCCTCTGTGCAGTGCCCTCAACCCCCAAACACATGCATCCCTTCATCCCTTCATCCCTCTTGTCCACACCTACTGCTACAGCTACAGCTGAAATAATAGGCGAAGTCAAATTCCAAGTGCTCAGGTGCTATTTATTGTGCCAATCTCCAAGTGCAAAAATGGTGAAAATATTTACAGTGATAAAGAGCAGTGTCCAAAAATATATTTACAGTGTTCCAACGTAAAGTTCAACGTTAACTTCTAGTCTCTCTCTCGTTCTCTCACTCAGCACCCTTGTTACCTACACTGTAACCAATGACCGACTCACTGCCAGGCCAAAAGCGGCTCCCTTTATTCTTCACTTGCCCCTCCCACTGAGCAAAATACAGATAATGAAAACCCCAAATAAATGTATAACAAACTTGTGTGGCATCTTCCTACGAAGCAAGAATTCGTTAATTACATATTAATGTTCAAAATAACACAAAAGAAAGAGATAAAACTCTGGTTGCATCATGCATGTCACATGGTCAGCACCACGGTGCGAACAGCGCCTATTTAACATAGGCAAGGCAAGTTTATTTGTAGAGCACAATTCGTACACGAGGCAATTCAAAGTGCTTCACACGACAGGAAAAAATGCATTAAAATCACAAAGACATGGCAGAAATCACAAAATCTAAATTTAAAAGTGCCATTTTCAGGCTATTCAAGACATAAAAGAGAAGAGTGCAAAGAAAAGCATTTCAGTCATATGCACAGCCAAACAAAACAGTTTTTAGTTTAGATTTGAACATGCCAGAGTGAACATTGCCAGAGTAGAGCCTGTCTCACATCCTCAGGAAGACTGTTCCAGATTTTAGCTGCATAAAACTGAAACGCACATTCCCCATGTTTAGTCCTGACTCTGGGCACCAGCAGGAGGCCGTCCCTGAGGTCCTCAGAGTCCGAGATGGTTCATATGGCACTAACATGTCCGAGATGTACTTTTGGTGCTAGGCCATGGAGAGACTTGTATACAAGCAGAGCTGCTTTGAAGTCTATTCTCTGAGCCACAGGGGGCAGTGCAGAGACCTGAGCACAGGACTAATGTGATCGTACTTCCTGGTTCTAGTCAGGACCCGAGCAGCAGCGTTCTGGATGTACTGCAGCTGTTTTACAGCTCGTTTGGAGAGGCCAGTGAGAAGGCCGTTACAGTAGTCTAATCTACTAGAGACAAACGCATGGATAAGTCTCTCCAGGTCTGGTTTAGACACTAGACTTTTGATTTTGGCAATGTTTTTTAGATGGTAAAAAGCTGCTGATGTTATTGATTTGACGTGGCTGTTAAAATTCAAGTCTGAGTCCATTATTACCCCCAGATTTCTAACTTGATTTGTAGGTTTTAGAGCGAGACTCTGGAGGTGACAGTTAACACTTTCTCTTTGTTTCTGTGGCCAAAGACGATGATTTCAGTCTTGTCTGAGTTCAGCTGGAGAAAGTTGTTTTGCATCCACACACTGATCTGTTGGATGCAGTGACAGAGTGAATCCACTGGTCCATATTCACCTGCCGTCAGTGAAACATAGATCTGAGTGTCGTCTGCATCATTGTGATAGGACACATTCTCGCTGCGTATCAACTGACCTAACGGCAGCATGTAGAGGTTGAACAGAAGGGGTCCAGCATTGACCCTTGGGGAACCCCACAGTCAGGGCATCTGGTCTGAGACACAGTTACCAATTTCGACAAAGTACTTCCTGTCTTCCAGATAGGACTTTAACCAGTTCCAGTGATGCCCACCCAGTCCTCTAGTCTCTGTAAGAGGGTCCCATGATCAACAGTGTCAAAAGCAAAACTCAGATCTAACTGAATTAAGACTGAGGCTTTGCCCGCGTCAGTCTTCAGGTGGATTCATTTGTCACCTTGACAAGAGCAGTCTCCAGTGCTGTGATGAGGTCTAAAACCTGAAAACATCAAATGAGTTGTTTATTAAGAGGAAATCAGTGAGCTGTTGGTAAACAACCTTTTCAAGGACTTTGCCCAAAATGGCAGATTAGAGATGGGCCGTAATGACTCAGTACTGCGGCATCAGACTGCTCTTCTTTAGGAGAGGCTTTATGACCGCAGTGTTTCAAAGAAATTGGGAATGTTTCAGATTGAAGCGACATGTTAACTATGTGAGTGAGTGGTGCTAACAAACTGTTCAGCACAGACTTTAGAATCTGGTGGGTAACACATGGAGGCAGCATGTAGATCACATGTGTCAAACGCATGCGCCGCGGGCCAGATGTGGCCCGCCAGACGTTTCATCTGGCGCCGCGAATATTTCTTATTTATAATTATTCATTTCCAATAGATACATTGCGTTTTTATCGCTAGAACTACAATTCCCACAATCCTTTGCAGCCGCGGCCCTCCCCGCGCTGCTCTGCGCTGCTGTGTGTGCGAGGGCTGTTGGGCTCTACACACGGGAGGCGACAAACGACAGCGAGCAGCGACACTCATCGCAGCAGGTTTAAAATCGAACACGGCAGCGATGACCTGTAGCGCTCTGCCCCAGGGCAGATCGTGGGAAAACATAAGGAATAAAGAAAAGAGGTGGTTTTTGTGGACGTTAGAGCTGTGCTAAAAGCGGCGCTAATGTGAAGCTAACAACAAGAAAACAAACTTCTTTGCTGACAACTCTGTGAGGAAAACATCCAAACCAGTGCAAAACCTGGACAGATCATGAGCCACAGGTAAAAACACAGGTCAGAGTGTAATAAAGTCTGAACATGACAGAGTGAAGCAGCTTTGAGCTCATTTGATTCACAACATGAATAATTTGTCTCTAAAATAAGCTTAAACTGTAAAAATAGTGAGCTCACATTGAGTTTGTGCAGCAACATTTACATGTCTGTGATACAAACATTTAATATCAGAATCATATCACAAGTCCATGTTCCTGTTCCTGCTGCTGATGCATGAATATGGACCTGCTGCACATTTGTGCAACAGTGTCCACATATAACTATTACTAAGCTGGACAGTTTTGTCAGTTACAGGTGCAAAGTGAGTCAGCTCTAAGTGTGTAGGTGGTTTGAGGGTTATTTTTTGCATTGTAGAATTGATAGCATTTTTAATGCCCTGAACTTTGTCATTAAAGAATAATGCAAACTCATTACACTTGGATGTGGAAATGAGTTCTAACGGCAGCTGAGCTGAGGGTTTGTTCATCTGTTTACTGTGACAAACAGGACACGCGAGTTGTTACTACAGCTTCCAATTATTTCAGAAAAATATCCTTCCCTAGTTCTACATAAAATGAGGTTGTACATGTACAACTTCTCTCTGTAAATCTCTTTCTTAACCTGGAGCTTTGACTTTCGCCATTTTCGTTCGGCCCGGTGGCACTCCATTTTCTGTGCCCTGACCGAATCATCATTTCTCCATGGTGCCTTCTGCTTATTTTTAACAATTTTAGCCTTCATAGGGGCAATGGCGTCGAGAACATTCAAAACACTAGATGTAACAGAGTTCAACAAATCATTTACATTAGAACATGAGACATTTTCAAAGTTAATCATTTCCATAAACAGTTTTCCCGTGCTGTCATTTATGTGTCTCCTCCGACAATTGCAGGACCAGCTGTGGTTTGGGAAAACAGAGAGGTCAAAGAAGACACAGAAATGATCAGACAGAGCAACATCGACCGCATTGACGTTTGAAATATTAACCCCTTTTGTAATTAGAAGATCTAGCGTGTGCCCTCTGCTGTGGGTGGGGCCACTCACGCGCTGAGTAAGGCCGAAAGTTTCAAGGACAGCATGAAGCTCTTTAGCGTTTCTGTCACAAAAATTATCAACATGAACATTGAAACCACCTGTTATGACCAAACCATCAAAGTCTGTGCATACGACAAAGCATCTCAGTAAAATCATCAATAAAACTTTTGCAGTGCTGAGGAGGCTTGTATAAAACAATGAAGAGAATGGATGGAGACTGTTTTAGCTCCATTTTAAAGGATACGTACTCAAATGTTGAAAACACCCCAAAGGACAACCTGTGGGTAACTATTTCATCTCTAACAAAAGCACACACACCTCCTCCCTTTTTGTTTTCTCGTGTTTCAGATTCAAACATAAAGTTGGGTGGAGCAGACTATTAGAACTAAATTTAGTTGAATTCTTTGCTGGTGGTGGTGGAGCGGCTGCTAATTAATCCTTTGGTGGAGGCTGTGGTTGTGGTGCTGCTGATGTTGAAACATTGGCTCGGTCTCTGGCTGATGGAGCAGGAATTCTTCTCTCATTCCTCTCTTCTCTATCTGCTCAGGACCCTGTCCAGGCCAGCCTGTCCAGGCCCAGTCCAATGCCTCAGAGCGTGGAGCAGGTTCTCTGTCAGCACCCTAACTCCACCTCTACAGAGGTGTGGGCCATTTCTCTAAACAGGTCCTCTCGTTCCAGAATAGATAGAAGTTCTCAATGTAAAGAGGTCCACTTATGAATGTTTTGATTTCCATTTTACCAAGCACGTCGAATAACTCCAAGAAGTCTCTTTTCAAAACTTCAGTCTCTTCGCGTCGTGTGTCCACTGCGCCCACGTGCACAATCAGCTGTTTAACTCCTTTATATTTGGCCAAAACATTAGAAATATGTGATGTAATCTCAGTGATTGTGGCGCTGGGAAAATAATGTGTTTTCATTTGAGCGCCTGGTCTTGCCCCACCTCAAGTCCCTCACCTCCTCCCTGCTGGACCCCCTGCAGTTCACCTACAGAGCCAACAGGTCTGTAGACGACGCCATCAACCTGGCACTCCACGTCCACATCCTGCAGCATCTGGACTCCCGGGAACCTACGCCAGGATCCTGGTTGTGGACTTCAGCTCTGCTTTCAACACCATCCTCCCTGCTCTGCTCCAGGACAAGCTCTCCAGCTCAACGTGCTGACTCCACCTGCAGGGGGAGCACTGACTTCCTGACGGATCGGAGGCAGTGTGTGCGGCTGGGGAAGAATGTCTCAGACACTTAGACTATCAGCACAGGAGCTCCACAGGGCTGTGTACTTTCCCTTCTGCTCTTCTCCCTGTACACAAACTGCTGCACCTCCAGCCACGACTCCGTAAAACTCATCAAGTTTGCGGACGACACCACCCTCATCGGGCTCATCTCGGACGGGGATGAGTCTGTCTACAGGAGGGAGGTGGACCGGCTGGTGTCCTGGTGCAACGGTAAAACCTGGAGTTCAACGCCCAGAAGACAGTGGAGATGATCGTGGACTTCAGGAAAGTCACAGCCCCCCAGCCCCCCCTCATCATGACAGACTCCCCCATCACCACCGTGGACTCCTCCGCTTCCTCGGCACCATCATCACCCAGGACCTCAAGTGGGAGCCCACCATCCGCTCCCTCCTCCAGTGCAGATGATGGTACAGTCTTACAAAATTGAGTCCATCCTCACCTCCTCCATCACCGTGTGGTACGCTGGAGCCACAGCCAGGGACAAACAGAGACTACAGCGCCCTCTGCTGGAGCCACAGCCAGGGACAAACAGAGACTACAGTGCATTGTGCGTTCTGCTGAGAAGGTGATCGGCTGCAGACTTCCATCTCTGCAGGACCTGTACGCTTCAGGGCTCTGGGACGATCAGGCCGTATCCAGCTACCCTTCTCACCCTGGACATGGTCTATTGAACCACTCCCCTCAGGCAGGAGGCTACGGTCCATCCGGACCAGAACCTCCCGCCACAAGAATAGTTTCTTTCCCTCTGCCGTTGGACTCATGAACACTTCTTAAACACCTATGACTTTAACTACAATTTAATCACTCACTGCACTGTCACTTTCTGCACTACATCTCTAAATTTAACTGTACATTTTTTTGTACAGAGTAAGCCTAGTTTTGATTTTTTTTGTTTGATTTTGGATAAGATCCAAGATGGCGCCGCAGACGGATGCCTGGCCTTTCTGTGCTCTTGTTATGTCTGATTATGTTCGTAAATTGTGTGTCTGCGTGCTCTTACACCCGTGAAGAGCTCTTGTCCTTCCGCACAACAACTCCTACGGACTAGTTCCAGTTTTTTTAGTTTCTGCTGCTGAATTAGCCCTTCTTTTGGCTAAAAGAGTGAAGACGCCGCAGGCGAGGAAACGGCGGGTCCTCGTACGGCTCAGGAGACGCGGTACACGGACGCCCTTACCTGGGATTTTCCTCTCAACGTCCGCTCACTCTCCAACAAAATGGACGAACTGGCGCTGCTGATGAGACGAAACAGAGATTTTCTTCATCTCCTGTTTTGTGCTTCAGGGACGTGGCTGTGAGCCGATCGGACGGCGCCGTGCAGCTCGAGGGGTTTTGCCTCTTTCGTGCGGATCGTCATAAGGGTCTCTCCGGGGGTAAAACACGCGGGAGGAGTCTGTTTCTACATCAACAACGCCTGGTCTCAGATTGACTGTGATCCCAACACTGCTCTCCTGATCTGGAAT
>BJKM01000737.1:138482-233482 GCA_015082035.1 Chaenogobius annularis
CGATAGGGACAAAACGAGACTACAGCGCATTGTGCGCTCTGCTGAGAAGGTGATCGGCTGCAGACTTCCATCTCTGCAGGACCTGTACGTCTCCACGGGCTCTGGGACGAGCAGGTCGGATCACAGCTGACCCTTCTCACCCTGGACATGGTCTGTTTGACCACTCCCCTCAGCCAGGAGGCTACGGTCCATCCGGACCAGAACCTCCCGCCACAAGAAATAGTTTCTTTCCCTCTGCTGTCGGACTCATGAACATCTTCAAAACACCTGTCACTTTAACTGCAATTATTCAACCACTCATGCACTGTCACTTTCTGCACTATACTTTAAACATAACTGATAAACTTGTGTACATAGAAATGCCTATTTTTATTTTATTGATATAGTAATTTTAGAATTGTTTCCTAATGCATGCCTTTTTTGATTGAATATATGTTGTTTTATTATATCAGTGTTTTATGTTCACCTTAAGGCCGAGACAAGTTCCTATGTTTTTGAATTTTGTTCATTGACAATGGCAATAAACTCTGATTCTGATTCTGATTCTGATTCTGATTTTATCCTATAGTAAATTTAAATAGTTTTCTGTAATACATGCCCTTTTTGATTTCACATATGTTGTTTTTATTATTGTACATTGTTGTATGAATCACCAAAGCAAGTTCCTATGTTTGTGTGAATTTTGTTCATTGAAAATGGCAATAAACCTTTTCTGATTCTGATAATCACAGCTTTTGTTTGTTCGTTTATACGTATAAGCAAATCTACAAACAGATGTCTGTATCGTGAAAGTAAGTTCTGCATTGATCGTAATGAATCTGGTGAAAATGTACAGACTTAAAAAACCTGGAGAAAAACTTCATTGCAAAGGCTTTTGTAAAGAGTTTTTGTCCGTTCAGAAGGGAACCAGCTACAGTGAACTGTATAACATGATTCAAGGTCAAAAATAAATTGTTCTGCTTAAGTCATCACATTCCATTGCTCATCTTTGACTATGACAAACATCGCTCTCAGAATGGAGATCTGAGCTGAATGGTCCACGCTGGTGGCGCTCTCTTTTTCTCTCCTGGGACCACCGGCAGACAGATGACTTATGGGTAATATTACAGGGCCATAAATGCCACGTATTGCAGTAAAGCCAACTTGTGCAGTTGCAAATGATAACTGTAAATCTATTGGAACTGCCAGAGCAGCCATTTTGTAACCTCAGTGAAATATGAGCAAAATAAAGCAGCCAGAGAGAAGTATTGTGGGTTTTGGTTTTTTCCATTTCCATTAGAAAGTACGCTACGTTTCTATGCATAACATGTGACATCTGTGGTAGTTAGCACCTTAAAGATGGTTCCAGGCACTGGACCAAAAATCTACAGACATCAGGATAATCCTGGTTTATTGACCCTTCCACGAGTGACGTGATTAGAACAGCTGCATAAACAGCGTGGTATTGATACAAACGTTCTGTCCCATTCACTTTAATAAGGCATTAAAATAAAACTGTGAGTTTGCCGTTTGTAGACAGAGCAGACTAATGGCTGTTGTTTATATGTTAATTACATTCAGCAACGAGCAGTAACTATCAATATCTGACTTCCAGCTCTACTTTCGAAAGTTTATTAATGTTTGCAGGATTTGTGGTGTTTGATGAAAGGAAATTAATTATATACATTTTTGGGCACATTAATATCGAGCATGATGTTATCATATATGCTAATTGAGGGGTTCATCGGCACATCAATTCTAAACTCGCCGTAATGTTTTCTAACGAGGCAGTGTCGACCTGGTTATCATAGTTTCTGATGTTTGGAGTCTGGGCTGATGGGATTGTTAAGTAATGACGTCATCGCTCTTATTTTACGGGTCCAGCCTTAGTCATGTTAAGAACAGTTTGGGAATTTTAACCTGCTCCAGGGTTTTGAATAAAGCTGGTTTGTTTGTAAAACTGCATCAGTGAAGTGTGCTAATCGTTTTCATAATAATTTATTTTCGTTTGCTTAAAAATGGGCTCCAGTAACTCAGTGGTTAGAGCACTCATCCACCAACCTAAAGGTCGGAGATTTGATTTCTTTGTCAAGACACTTAACCCACATTAACTAGTATGAAAATGGTGTGAGTGTGAATGATTGGTGGTGGCTGCAGCCTTCTTTCCATCAGTCTGCCCCACAGCAGATAGTAGCTTGTCACTACAGAGAATAAAAGAATAATGACATATATACAGCATTTGATAGGCTTTGTCAAGCCTGTATAAAGTACTACAAGTGTAAGTACATTATTATTATCATTATCATTATTATTATTATTATCATCATTATTATTATTATTATTATTATTATTGTCATCAATATTTTCTATATTACCAAAATTATTATTTTTATTTTGAATAATAATAACAATAATAATAATAATAATAATAATAATAATAATAATAATAATAATAATAATAATAATAATAATAATAATAATAAATAAATAAATAAAAGGCTAAAAATAGTTGCAGTTGCAGTTTCTGTTCCCTATCTTAAATTCATCAAGAGGCTCAGACAAAGTCTCTATTTCTTCTGTTTTTGTTAATGGAACACTTCACAATACATTTGTCCCTTTCACGTGAACAAAGTTAGATTTTAATCTGAGTTTTGTTTTAACACAATCTGAATATAAAGAGCAGCTGATTCTATTGGAACTACAACAGGTGAGCTGATTCGTGTTTTTAAACAATGCTGTGTTTAGTCCTCGGAGGTCAGATTTTCCAAGTTACTACAGAATTTACCGAAATTTTGGATCTTTAAGCCGTTACTTTTTTCCCACATATTGAATCCTGGGGCCCATACAACGGTGCGTTTAAGTTTTCATCTACATCACTACCGTGGACCATCTTTATGTGTACATATATCATGTTACAAAGTGGGCCCCTGCGGCTTATTGACAGGTGCGGCCCGTATATGTACAATTTATTTTTTCTTAAATTTCATTGCCGTGGCTTTTATTCAGGTACACTGTATAGCCCAAAAATTCCGGTAAATTCAAATGCAAACAGCCTCACATCTTGGAATACTTGCTTGGAAACTTTTCAGAACTCTGAGTTTATCAGAGTCAGACAATCCAACATGGCTGCGCCCTGCGTTTGAGTAAAACTTAATATCCGACAGTTATATATTATATATATAAAATATTGATAGTACTGGTGTTATTTACTCTTTAGTGGTTCCCTGTCTGTGTGAATAAATAAATGTATGATTATTCATTGTATTCCTATTTTTATTTTTATTTTTTTAATTCTGAGAAAACATCTCTCTGAGGTCCAAGTTATTACCTCCAAGGACAACTAGAGTCCTTTTCAAATAACATTACAGTCCCAAGCTGGCATTAGCCAACTGTTTTTCAGTTAGTCACACTCACCTTTTTGTTGAAACTCAAACACACCTAAACAGGACCATGAACGTTTGTGTTGTTGAACTCAATGTAAAAACGTACATGGCTGTGTCTGCTAATGTGTGTATGAATTATTTTTGAGTCTGAAATGTTTTATAAACGTAAGACAACAAGTATAGATCAGAGGCAAGAGGAGAATTACAAGCGTTTTTTAAATCTTACGATCCTCCGAGTGCAAGGATAGAGCTAAGATGTGAGCAAAGTTGTGAGCAAACAAAGCTAGCACACCTAGCATTAGCTGTTTCTTGTTTAGATTAAGGCAATTTGCTTTGAGAATTGTGGATGCAAAACAACTTTCTCCAGCTGAACTCAGACAAGACTGAAATCATCGTCTTTGGCCCACAGAAACAAAGTGAAAGTGTTAACTGTCACCTCCAGAGTCTCGCTCTAAAACCTACAAATCAAGTTAGAAATCTGGGGGTAATAATGGACTTAGATTTGAATTTTAACAGCCACGTCAGATCAATAACATCTGCAGCCTTTTACCCTCTAAAAAACATTGCCAAAATCAAAAGTATAGTGTCTAAACCAGACCTGGAGAGACTTATCCATGCGTTTGTCTCTAGTAGATTAGACTACTGTAACGGCCTGCTCACTGGCCTCTCCAAACGAGCTGTAAAACAGCTGCAGTACATCCAGAACGCTGCTGCTCGGTCCTGACTAGAACCAGGAAGTAGCGATCACATTAGTCCTGTGCTCAGGTCTCTGCACTGCCCCCTGTGGCTCAGAGAATAGACTTCAAAGCAGCTCTGCTTGTATACAAGTCTCTCCATGGCCTAGCACCAAAGTACATCTCGGACATGTTAGTGCCATATGAACCATCTCGGACTCTGATGACCTCAGGACCGGCCTCCTGCTGGTGCCCAGAGTCAGGACTAAACATGGGGAATCTGCGTTTCAGTTTTATGCAGCTAAAATCTGGAAACTCTTCCTGAGGATGTGAAGACAGGTTCTACTCTGGCAATGTTCAAATCTAAACTAAACAACTGTTTTGTTTGGCTGTGCATATGACTGAAATGCTTTTCTTTGCACTCTTCTCTTTTATGTCTTGAACTATTTGACGGATAGCCTGAAAATGGCACTTTTAAATTAAGATTTTGTGATTTCTGTCATGTCTTTGTTGATTTTAATGCATTTTTTCCTGTTATATGAAGCACTTTGAATTGCCTTGTGTACGAATTGTGCTCTACAAATAAACTGGCCTTGCCTTGCCTTGAGAAGAAATCATGTTCAAACGAGCATAGCATTGCACTTGTAGATGAAATACAAGACAAAAATGTGCTATTATTTTGTCCTAAACTAAATAATTTTCACAGAAACAGCGATTATATTTACAGAAGCTAATCTGCAGCAAGATTCACTGATGCACGCCAGACACATCGTTAGACCTAGCCCCACAAAAATGTGTTCCTTTGACTGGTTCTGATAGTATATTCAGTTTCTTAAAATAGATCCCTTCATTTGTAAATCCATTCATGTGCTGATCGTAAACACAAGATTTTGAGCTGTAGTCCCTCTACTGTCAGCAACGCAGGCCTCAGATCAGTTACCTCATTCAAGGGGAAACTCTGCTGTCTCTGTCTAAGGTTCAGCACAATCTCTGTGTGAAGCAGGACATCTAAAAACAATACTTCTATAGCCTGCTCTCGAAAGTTACATATACACACAGCTCTGGAGTAAAGTCTGCACAGGACGAGATGTGAGGAAGTTCAACAGCGTGCGTGTACCGACAGACGAGAGCGGGAAGAACTTCAGGGCAGGGGCAGGAAGGGTACAGGAGCAGGGCAGGGGCAGGACAGGAGCAGGGCAGGAGCAGGACAGGGGTAGGGGCAGGGGTAGGGCAGGGGCAGGACAGGAGCAGGACAGGGCAGGCAGGGGCAGACAGGAGCAGGGCAGAGCAGGCAGGGGCTGGCAGGAGCAGGAGCAGGGAGGCAGGGGTAGAAGCAGGGGAAGGGGCAGGACAGGGGCATGAGTAGGGCAGGGGTAGGAGCAGGGGCAGGACAGGAGCAGGACAGGGGCAGGACCTGAAACCCCCAGATAAAAGGAAATTTCCCATTTTCTTCTAAATGTCTTTATATAAATATAACCATTTATATTGTGTAATGGTGGGTCCCAACTTCAAACTGTGTAGGGGCCCATAACAAAATAAATCATTCTCAATTCTCAATAGACATTTACATGGAAGGTAATAAACAACATGAAGTCTTGTGATTCTCAGAGGCTTAGCTTACAAGAAGTCCTAGAGACGTCCCTGGTGACTGATGAATACGTGTGAGGGTCTGATCTTGCCTTTTTTTCACTTTTGAGATTTTTAAACAACTTTTTAAACAAATAGCTGTATTAATAGGTTTGCTTTCTAGACAGGATGCCATTGTGGAGGAAAATACTATTTGATAAAATACAAAATAGAACACTGTGGTTTAACGTTATAGAGTGGAGTATGGAGGAGAACAGGGGGGCGAGCATGGAGGCGAGTATGGAGGCGAGCATGAAGGTGAGCATGTAGGCGAGCATGTAGGCGAGCATGGAGGAGAGCATGAAGGCGAGCATGGAGCGAGCATGAAGGCGAGCAAGGAAGCGAGCATGAGGCGAGCATGAAGCGAGCATGGAGGCGAGCATGTAGGCGAGCAAGGAGGCAAGCATGGAGCGAGCAAGGAGGCGAGCATGGAGGCGAGCATGGGGCGAGCATGGAGGCGAGCATGTAGGCGAGCATGTAGGCGAGCCATGGAGGGAGCATGAAGGCGAGCATGGAGGCGAGCATGTAGGACGAGCATGAAGGCGAGCATGGAGCGAGCAGGAAGCGAGCATGGAGGCGAGCAATGGAAGCGAGCATGGAGGCGAGCATGGAAGCGAGCAGGAGGCAACTGAGGGCGAGCAAGGAGGCGAGCAAGGAGGCGAGCATGGGCGAGCATGGAGGCGAGCATGAGGCGAGCATGGAGGCGAGCACGGAGGCGAGCAAGGAGGCGAGCAAGGAGGCGAGCATGGAGGCGAGCATGGAGGCGAGCATGTAGGCAGCATGAAGGCGAGCATGGAGGCGGAGCCAAGGAAGCGAGCATGGAGGCGAGCATGGAGGCGAGCATGGAGCGGCGAGCATGGAGGCGAGCATGGAGGCGAGCATGGAGGCGAGCAAGGGAGGCGAGCAGTAGGCGAGATGGAGGCGTGCACGGAGGCGAGCAGGAGGCGAGCACGGAGGCGAGCATGGAGGCGAGCAAGGAGGCGACGCATGGAGGCGAGCAAGGAGGCGAGCATGGAGGCGAGCAAGGAAGCGAGCATGGAGGCGAGCATGGAGGCGAGCAAGGAGGCGAGCATGGAGGCGAGCAGAGGCGAGCATGGAGGCGAGCAAGGAAGCGAGCATGTAGGCGAGCATGGAGGCGAGTATGAAGCAAAGGAGGCGAGCATGGAGGCGAGCAAGGAGGCGAGCATGGAGGCGAGCAATGGAGGCGAGCATGGAGGCGAGCAAGGAGCGAGCATAGTAGGCGAGCAGGAGGCGAGATGAAGGAGGAGGCGAGCATGGAGGCGAGCAAGGAGGCGAGCATGGAGGCGAGCAAGGAGGCGAGCATGGAGTGAGCATGGAGGCGAGCAAGGAGGCGAGCATGGAGGCGAGCAAGGAAGCGAGCATGGAGGCGAGCATGGAAGCGAGCATGGGAGGCGAGCATGGAGGCGAGCAAGGAGCGAGCATGTAGGCGAGCAAGGAAGCGAGCATGGAGGCGAGCATGGAGGCGAGCAAGGAGGCGAGCATGGAGGCGAGCAAGGAAGCGAGCATGTAGGCGAGCATGGAGGTGAGCATGAAGCAAGGAGGCGAGCATGGAGGCGAGCAGGAGGCGAGCATGAGGCGAGCATGGAGGCGAGCAAGGAGGCGAGCATGGAGGCGAGCAAGGAGGGAGCATGGAGGCGAGCATGGAAGCGAGCATGGAGGCGAGCATGGAGGCGAGCAAGGAAGCGAGCATGTAGGCGAGCAAGGAAGCGAGCATGGAGGCGAGCATGGAGGCGAGCAAAGGAGGCGAGCATGAGGCGAGCAAGGAAGCGAGCATGTAGGCGAAGCATGGAGGTGAGCATGAAGCAAGGAGGCGAGCATGGAGGCGAGCATGGAGGTGAGCATGGAGGTGAGCATGGAGGCGGAGCAGGAGGCGAGCAGCGAGCATGGAGGCGAGCATGGAGGTGAGTAATTACTGGTTCAATAGTGGAAAGTAGAATGTCCCAGTTCTGTTGAGATGGCAACAGGACAAGCTTCTTCCTGTTGCTTTATCCAGGTTTACCAAAAGTGCTGTGTATATCAGAGATGAGCATGTGCATCCAGGTCTAATAAATGCGTGTTAATCAGGTCTATGAGCGGCTGACCTGTAGTGAGCCTCTCTGAGTGTGCTGTCCGGTCCCTCACTCACCTCCACAACACACAGATGTCTTTGTCTCACAGATGCCATATGCTCATTTTATGAGGTCTTAGGACTCCTGTAACTCCTGTAACGTTATACTTTTTCTACACAAACTGCTAATTGACTAATGACTGATGATGAATATTTTCTACATCTACTATCCAAACAAAAAGGTCATCATTTAAAAAAGTATAAAAACCCATGCCCAAATCTGGAGCTACATTTATGGCCGGAGAATTAGTCTAGCCTTCAGGTTTTAGATTGATAGAGAAACATCTAGAGGAAACTCGTTCAGGCCGAGGGACACACACAAAGCTCAGGCATACTAACTACTGAGCCGAGGTGTTGGAGAGAGGGAGGAGATCCCTATGAGTTGGGGCAGGGGACACAGGGGGCACTGGGCATCTGGATCTCAGGTTTTGGGCAGTGGGGTGCTGGACTTACCTTCTTGTACCTGGGCACTGGGAGCTGTTTGCAGCAAAGCCACAAAACCAAGAGAGCATGCAAGAGCCAAGCAGAGAGAAGACAAAAGAAGTCAGGCATGCAAAAATAAAACATGCAAAAGAAGAGAAGATGAAAGGCACATGCAGGAGACATGGAATACCATGCTAATAAAACGTATAAACAAAGCTCCAATGGTTTGTGGTGTGCCGTAGAGTCTAGAAGAGAACATATTAGCCTGACCAAAGGTAAAAGCCGGACTGATAGCACAGCACTAATGTAGTAGTTCTACTCGCACAAGTACTGTAGTGTTATTCCTGTCCTCCCACTTATGAAAGAAGGTCACATTCAAAGTTGATAATGATTAAAGAATTGATCAAGATTTCAAACATGACACACAGCATAAGTGTGGGTATGTTTATTTTCATAATTTAAGAGTTATGTGGAGCACCAGCCTTGGTTTTAATTAATTATTTAAAAATGTAATTGTTCATTAATCTGAAGGTTATGTGAACGTAACCATGACATTGACCCCTTTTCTGTCAGCTCTATCAGCTCTAAGGCTCAGCTCTAATGCTCAGCTCTAAGGCTCAGCTCTAAGGCTCAGCTCTAATGCTCAGCTCTAAGGTTCAGCTCGAAGGCTCAGCCCTAGGCAAAGCAAGGTCTCTTTATTTGTAGAGCACAATTTGTACACAAAGGCAATTCAAATTGCTTCACATAACAGAAAAAAAAATCATTAAAATCACAAAGACATGACAGAACAGTTTAATACATAAAAGAGAAGAGTGCAAAGAAAAGCATTTCAGTCATATGCACAGCCAAACAAAACAGTTTTTAGCTTAGATTTGAACATTGCCAGAGTAGCGGCCTGTCTCACATCCTCAGGAAGTCTCACTCATCAAGCGGACTGTTCCAGATTTTAGCTGCATAAAACTGAAACGCAGATTCCCCATGTTTTAGTCCTGACTCTGGGCACCAGCAGGAGGCCGGTCCCTGAGGTCCTCAGAGTCCGAGATGGTTCATATGGCACTAACATGTCCGATGATGTACTTTGGTGCTAGGCCATGGAGAGACTTGTATACAAGCAGAGCTGCTTTGAAGTCTCTTCTCTGAGCCACAGGGGGCAGTGCAGAGACCTGAGCACAGGACTAATGTGATGGTACTTCCTGGTTCTCAGTCAGGACCCGAGCAGCAGCGTTCTGGATGTACTGCAGCTGTTTTACAGCTCGTTTGGAGAGGCCAGTGAGCAGGCCGTTACAGTAGTCTAATCTACTAGAGACAAACGCATGGATAAGTCTCTCCAGGTCTGGTTTAGACACTATACTTTTGATTTTGGCAATGTTTTTTTAGATGGTAAAAAGCTGCTGAAGTTATTGATTTGACGTGGCTGTTAAAGTTCAAGTCTGAGTCCATTATTACCCCAGATTTCTAACTTGATTTGTAGGTTTTAGAGCGAGACTCTGGAGGTGACTGTTTAACAATTTCTCTTTGTTTCTGTGGGCCAAAGACGATGATTTCAGTCTTGTCTGAGTTCAGCTGGAGAGAAGTTGTTTTGCATCCAACACACTGATCTGATGGATGCAGTGACAGAGTGAATCCACTGGTCCATATTCACCTGCCGTCAGTGAAACATAGATCTGAGTGTCGTCTGCGTAATTGTGGTAGGACACATTCTCACTGCGTAACAACTGACCTAACGGCAGCATGTAGAGTCTAAGGTCCAGCTCTAAGGTTCAGCTCTAAGGTTTCAGCTCTAAGGTCCAGCTCTAATGCTCAGCTCTAAGGTTCAGCTCTAAGGTTCATTACAGGAGGAGACACAGAACTCACCGCTGTGAATTATACTCTAAAGTAGAATGACACTCATTGGATGTGAAGAGAACAGCACTGCCTTTTGTTTGTGTCTAAAGCTCTAGTTGTCATTTTGCCTGATTATTGATCAAGTTTATTGCACATCAGATCAGGTATTCACAGTTTGAGGTCTCAGGACATTTTTATCTTACAATCCCATCGTTTTAACACAGAGACAGGAAAAAGGCTTTCAGACACTTTGCTCCTGTGGAACAAAACCAGAGACTCAGAGATCATTTTATGCCTTTTAATGATTTTAAAGCACTGGTCCAGGACCACCCGCAGTGCAATTGTTTTAAATAGTTTTATCTCATATTATATGTATAAATGTGTTTTTATGTATTTGTTAATTTTATTGAATATTTTTTTTCTGTTTTAGTATCCTGTGTTTGTGTCTTGTTTATTCTGTGTTGTGTTAAACATTGACCCATGAAAAAGAGAACTTTTCTCATTGGGTTTTCTCTTTATAATAAAATGAAACGAAGACATTTATAAATCAATGCAAAAAATATTGACAATATTTACATTTTACACAGTAAATTCTTAATGTGTGTAGAAACAGCATAGTCTTTTAGTGGAGTTTTAGCTCTCATCTTGGGAGAGAAAATGTCTCCTAGGAGTTCATTTGAATCCAGTTTATAATTTTAGTAAAAGTTTATTCCAATGTTCAAAGTGAATCCTCTCCTTATGCCAGAGACATCAGTCTCAAAACCTGAAGGAATGCTCATATCCAAAAAGGGGTGCTAAAATGAAAAGCCTAGTGTACGGCATTCCTGTCACCATAGCAACGCTCAGAGGTCGTCTGCAGGTCACTACACGAATAAACTTAGCTTAATGATCCAGTATCTAGAAAAGTTCGTGTTGTGCTGATGCTTGCCCTACCCGCACACATTAAAACGAATGCTTTTTGCGTCATATCTGCAGAGGTGCGCCTGATGAATGCACAACTGTGATGCACTGTAAGGACACGCTTGGTGGGCCGCTCAGGTGCACAGCGACAACTATTGGTCGTGCACTACACAAATCTGGCCTTTATGGAAGAGCGGAGCGAAGAAGCCACAGGTGATCAACAGTCATAAAAAGTCCTGTGTGCAGTTTGTCAGAAGACATGTGGAGGACACAGCAAACATGTGGAAGACCGTGTTCTGGACTGATCAGACCAAAACGGAACTGCGCGTGGTGTAAAACGAACAGGTCACAGTCACATGACAGTGGGACAGATGGTGTGGTCAAACAGCGTGGTGCCAGGGCGACAATGGAACAGTTTAAAGCATATTCATGTTGAATGTCCCAGTCAAAGGCCAGACCTAAAGCAAGAGAATCTGTGGAAGATCTGAAAACTGCTGTTCACAAATGCTCTCCATCAAATCTGACTGAGCTTGAGCCGTTTTACAAAGAAGAATGAGCAAACATGTCAGTCTAGATCACTTCATGTGTGCAGATGACTTGTTGTGTTTAGTCCGAGCACCGCTGGCACAGCAGCTACCAGCATCGGGTCAGATGATGGTGTGGAGCATAACACGCTTTGGGCCGATTTGTCCTAAAACGCCTGAGAAAATGAGCCCCATTTCAAACTGAAGCTGTTCCTGAACCTCTGGGAGCTTTGTGAAGCTGAGGCGCTGTAGTTTTGGACTCTGAAGTCTGTTCGACTCGGATCATAAGTAGAAACAAGCTCTGCTCAGAGGAAGTTCCCATTTTAAATCCCGCCTAGATTTTCTTTGTTAAATATAGACTGAGTGAAGCTGGTGTTGGAGGTCTGAGTGACACCAGACAGACTTTTTTAAAAGCTGAAGGTAAATTCACTCAAATGAGTTTTAGGGATAAAAAATGTCCACGCGGAATCCATATCAAAGTCCTATTCATTTGAAAGATTATTTTAGGGTCATTTTTAATTTGTGGGTTTGGAGTACAAACTGACCGTTTGTTATTCTATTGACTTTACTTTATTGAATTATTTCTGGAGTAAACTAAACGCCCTAAGGTTCAAGCCTGGCAAACTAAATGTAATGTGCGGCACACGCTGAGCTAAGAACACATTTTCGCTCTTTTTATACTTTTAGGCTGTGACAGACTCTAGGCAAAATAACAGAGGAGATGACAACATAGAAACATAGAAACGTACATCGCGAATGCCTAAAAGTTTGGACTTTGCTGGAGTTATTTAGGGTTCTTCATCTGCCTTGAAGACCTGGTTCTCCTCCTGAGTGGGTCCAGCTCCTCTGTCTCTCTCACGTCCTCCTGTCCGTCCGAGGGAGTGGGATCTCTCCTTCACTGTGGAACTCCTACAGGTTTCTACTTTTTCCCAAAGAGTAGTTCCCAAAGTTTGGTAGCTTTTCCTGGGCGAGAAAGAGGGTCTAAGGACAGGGGGGCTTGGGACATCTGTCTAAGGACACAGGATGTGGGGACATTAGCAAGTCCCTCTGAACATTGTTTCATCTGTTTGTCACTGTGGCCCCTCGAGACCACTACTGTTGTGATTTTGGGCGTTACAAAAATAAATTGAATTGAGTTACAGCTGGATGTGCAACAACTCGTGTTAAAGCTGACGTGATGCTTAAGGACCAAATGGAATGGAATGACAGCAGGAACGATCCATGGCTCTCCGTCTCATAGAGGGGGGACTTGGCTTCATCTGAGGATGATTAAACTGATGTACTATGTTCCTGCCATAACGCTGTATACTGTGTTAAATTATGATAATATTTACTTTGGCATTTGCCCTGTAGATCAACCAAGTAAAGCCCCCACACATTACTTTCCACATGTAGAAGGCAAAGTTCATTATTTCTTTCTCTGATGCAACAATACAATCAAATTCTCATTTACACATTTGAGGAACTGCGGCGTTCACACGTTATTCTCTCTCTGCAGCACAAATAAACACACTGAAGCTCTGGTAGTTTTTACTGTCATTTGAACACAGTGGACCAAAACAGAAGCACACGTGCGAGTCCGCGGACAGGGGGATGCAGATCGTCGTCTCTCCTGATTTAAAACGACTCCACGTGTTTTTGGAACGCCTCCAGCTCAGTTTACAAGCATTTGGAAAATCAATTTAAATTGGACTGGGCCAGTTATGCAGATTTTCCATCATGCATCTAAAGGAGTGAATCCTTTAAAAGTATGTGGAACAAACCCCTGAAGTGAACTTTCTCAGCTCAGAATAACACAGAGGAAAATCCATGCCAAAATGTGCGCTTTCAAACTCCCACCCACCAAGAAAAACAACAATTATTATTTTGTAAATGAGTTATATGCAAGCAATTTGTAATATTGACTTTTCAGTCAGTACAGAAAACCTGCAGCTAGTCAGTTCCTCTAGATCAGGGGTGTCAAACTCATTTGGGCCAGGGGCCGCTTTTCGACGCTCAGGCTGGGTCGCGGGCCGAACATAATGTAAAAAATAAAACAATAAAAAATATAACAAATGTTATATAGCCTAGTAATAGTTCTATGTGGACACTGAGTCCATATTCATGCAGCAGCAGCAGGAACAGGAAAATGGACGTGTGAGATGATTCTGATATGAAATGTTTGTATCAACAGACATGTTAATGTTGCTGCACAAACTCAATATGAGCTCACTATTTTTACAGTATAAGCTTATTTTAGTGACAAATGATTCATGTGGTGAATCAAATGAGCTCAAAGCAGCTTCACTCTGTCATGTTCAGACTTTATTACACTCTGACCTGTGTTTTTACCTGTGGCTCAGGATCTGTCCAGGTTTTGCTCTGGTTTGGATGTTTTCCTCACAGAGTTGTCAGCAAAGAAGTTTGTTTTCTTGTTGTTAGCTTCACATTAGCGCCGCTTTTGAGCACAGCTCTAACGTCCACAAAACCGCCTCTTTTCTTTATTCCTCGTGTTTCCCACGATCTGCCCTGGGGCAGAGCGCTACAGGTCATCGCTGCCGGTGTGTTCCATTTTAAACCGGCTGCGATGAGTGTCGCTGGTCGCTGTCCCTCGGCACTTGAGCTGGCGGCACACAGCGCGGGGGAGGGGGCCGCGGGAGCAGCGCGGGGGAGGGGCCGCGGCTGCAAAGGATTGTGGGAATTGTAGTTCTAGCGATAAAAACGCGATATATCTATTGGAAATGAATAATTATAAACTAGAAAATGTTCGGCGGGACAGATGAAAACGTCTGGCGGGCCACATCTGGGCCTTGAGTTTGACACATGTGCTCTATGAGAACACCCTAAATCCAAAACGTCCATATAAGTGTAACAGAAACATATGTTATGCTTATGCTATAGTACCTTACCATCCAAAACAGAGCACTTCGCTCTCAAAATGCTGGACTTCTGGTGGTCCCAAGAGTCTCTAAAAGCACAGTAGGAGGTAGAGCATTTAGCTACCAAGCTCCTGTGTTGTGGAATCAGCTCCTGTCCATGTTAAAGAGGCCGACACAGGCTCTTTCATTTAAGACCAGGCTTAAAACGTTCCTCTTTGAAATGGCTTAACGGTCAGGCCAGTTAGGAACAGAAATAAAAACCTACAGTTCCCAGCTATGCTGCCCTAGGAGCAACTATACTGGGGGAAGTATGGCAGCTTGAGCACTATCCTCTGTTTCCTACTACTTTTCTATCAAACAATATTTAATATTTAATTTCACTTGCAATTTGTTCATCGCTTTTCCTTCTTCTTCCTCCCGACGGGAGTGGAGCAGGCACATCGATGACCTGTGGATCCAGATGCTCCTCATCTGCCTGGAGAAACGGTCTGCCTGGAGAAACGGTCTCTACTCCATATGAACGGTTCTTCATCGGCCTCGAAGAATTGGTTCTCCTTCTGAGTGGGTCCAGCTCCACTGTCTCTCTCACGTCCTCCTGTCCGTCCGAGGGAGTCGGATCTCTCCTTCACTGTGGAACTCCTACAGGTTTCTACTTTTTCCCAAAGAGGTTTGGTAGTTTTCCTGGGCGAGAAGGAGGGTCTAAGGACAGGGGGGCTTGGGACATCTGTCTAAGGACACTGGACGCTGGGACATTTCCAAGTCTCTATGAACATTGTTTATTCTGTTTTTTCCGCAGTAGCCCCTCGAGGAAACTACTGTTGTGATTTTGGGCGTTACAAAAATAAATTGAATTGAATTGAATGTTTGTCCGCACTCAATACCCCGACACGAGGGAGGCGCTGTGGGCATGACTAGGGACATGGTGCATTAACTGGCCTCTGCACCCTCCTCTGGCCGCGTGCACCCTCCTCTGGTCGCGTGCACCCTCCTCTGGCCGCGTGCACCCTCCCTCGGTCGCGTGCACCCTCCTCTGGTCGCGTGCACCTCTCTTGGTCGCGTGCACCCTCCTCTGGTCGCGTGCACCCTTCCTCTGGTCGCGTGCACCCTCCTCTGCCGTGCACCCTCCTCTGGCCGCGTGCACCCTCCTCTGGCCGCGTGCACCCTCCCTCGGCCGCGTGACCTCCTCTGGCCGCGGTGCACCTCCTCTGGCCGCGTGCACCCTCCTCTGGCCGCGTGCACCCTGCGCTCTGTTCCTCATGGCGTCACCGCTCAGCAGTGTTGTGCAGCCGCAGAAGAGAAGGCTGGAGCAGATATAATGCCAATGCACAAGGCTCCATTGACTGAGTGGGGAGCAGTTGCCAGGTAACCAGAGCCGAGTCAGAGGCCCTGTCTGTGACTCCTGTGCACAGACAGTACACACCTGAACACCTATGCAGATACAAGCATGTGCACTGTCATAAATAACTTGGAGAAAGTTAATTTGTATTGGTACATGCTCTCTGCTGTGTGTGCTCTCCACACGACTGGACCGAGTGTGATTATAGAGTCTGAGGTCCACACGACTGGACCGAGTGTGATTATAGAGTCTGAGGTCCACACCACACGACTGGACCGAGTGTGATTAGAGAGTCTGAGGTCCACACCGCACGACTGGACCGAGTGTTGATTATAGAGTCTGAGGTCCACACCACACGACTGGACCGAGTGTGATTAGAGAGTCTGAGGTCCACACCACACGACTGGACCGAGTGTGATTAAGAGTCTGAGGTCCACACCGCACGACTGGACCGAGTGTGATTATAGAGTCTGAGGTCCACACTGCACGACTGGACCGAATGTGATTATAGAGTCTGAGGTCCACACTGCACGACTGGACCGAGTGTGATTATAGAGTCTGAGGTCCACACTACACGACTCAGTGTGATTATAGAGTCTGAGGTCCACACTACTAATGCTCGTCTACTCAATGAGCCCCAGTTTGTAAAAATGACCTGACTTAACAAGAAATAATTTAAAACATGCTCCTCAACAGAGAACGATATTGCCGTTCAAAACGTTATAAATTGTTAGCTTGGAAGCTTAGAAAAGAGAGAACAACATTTAAGATACGAGATAGGGAGAATAATGTTCTTTTTAACCAAACAAGACCAAATACAATCATCATTTGAATCCTTCTACAAATAAAATAAAAAATCCCTAAAATATCAAGAAATACAAACATCTCTGGTTACTCTGAATTTACTCATCATAACAGAACAAAAAAAAAAAAAAAAAATAGGTACTGAAATTCAAAGTGCAATTAAAAGACTTCAATCATCAACTTTTTAAAAAGCTCAGCTTCCCCCGAAGGCTTGGAAGGAAGCCATCATCTCCTTAAGATCTAAAGAGGGGAAGGACCGACTTGACTGTGCCTCATACAAACCAATCTCAATTCTGAACATGGACTATCCTTTATGCACCTCAATTATGTCCAAAAGAATGGAACAAAAACTTCCAAATTTAATTCACAATGATCAGATAGGATTTAATACCAAACGACAAACACAAATATAACAAAAAGATGCTCTTTACACATAATGAACCATATTCACCTTATTCCAGAAGCCCGTCTGGGCGCCGCCATAAAATGTAATCCTTCTTCCGTTTGTATAAATTAACATAAGGCTGCCGAACTTGGGAGAAAATTTGTTCTACACAGACTAAAAAGCCCAGGGAATCGGTGCATTGTTGACTTGCAAATCAGTCTACTTTAGAGCATATTTTAGCGGCAAGACTCATTCTACATGTAAACTAACAGAGTTCCCGCTGGACCGGAAAGTGCGATTACAGCGGCCGATATGTGGGAAAAAAAGGGACGTCATACGGTCAAAATACCAACAACAAAACAAAGCTGTAATTAAGTATAGACACAGAGAAAGCTTTTGAAAGTACTCAGCAAATTTCAAATAGATGAATCAGTCGTTGAAAATATTTGGGCGAGTTACGATAACCCAACATCAAGAATCTAAATTAACGGTCACTTGACAGACTCACTGATTTTGGAAAGAAGGGTGAGGCAGGGCTGTGCTTGGTCCCACCTTTTGTTCGCTTTGTACCAAGACAATATTAGACAATCAGAAACAATGTATGGGGTCTTAATTGATGGGACATAACAGATGATGTCTTACTATAGTTGACCAAACCAGAAACAAGAAGTAACAGTCTTAGAGAAAAACTGTACTCATCTTTTCTCCACTATAAAGAAAGATCTTGAAAAATTGACTCTGATCCCAAAGTATTGAAATGATAAAAATTCATATTTTGCCCAGATTTCTCTCTGTTCCAGACTCTCCCGATTTCCATCCCCAACCGGCTGTTTGACGAGTGGAATAAAGCAATCTCAAGATTTATATGGCAATGTAAAAAAATCTGATTCAAAACCATACAACTATCGAAAGAAAAATCAGGCTGGGGTTTACCTTCTTTGAAAAAATACTTTAGTTCAACTCAGATCAGAGCCTTGCTTTGCTAGTGTGACCCAGAATATGAAGCTCAATGGAAACATATTGAGATTAATGTTGTGCCGGTGGTTCCTGTACAGGCCTTACTGGCAGATGACAGACGGTTGAGTCATTTGGTTAAGATCACAAAGTGCTTTACAAAGAGCATTCAAAACCACAAGAAAAAGTACAATAAAGAATAAAGACATAGAGCCATTTTCAAAAGAATCCACAGAGTCTGCCATACGGAGAGCCATGGGAAGGACATACCATAATTTGGGGGCGACAGCCTGAAAGGACAGTTCCCCCAGTGTTTTAAAAGTGTGTCTTTGGGACCATCAAGAGGTCAGGGGACCTGAGGGCCGGAAGGGCCGGCTAGAAGTGTACGAGTGTAGCAAGTCACTGATGTAATGAGGAGCCTGGCCGTTTAGAGTTCTGTATGTCCTATGTAACCATGACTTCAATATGAAATTGAATAAGAAGCCAATGCAATGAAGATACAATTGGAGTGATTTGTATTCGTTTGTGCGCTCTGGTTAAAAACCTTGCAGCAGCATTTTTTGTACAAATAAAAGGTGTTTAAGTGAGGATTTGTTTAAACAAGTAAAAAGAGAATTACAAAAGTCTAAATGAGAAGAAACAAAAGAATGGACAATCATTTCAAGATCAGTATTTGATTAAATTGACCTAAGTTTAGTAATGTTGCGTAAAGGGTAAAACTCTTTTTGACCACATGGCTGCAGTGACCATCCAAAGACATAGATTCTCCTAAAAAAAGACTCCCAGATTTCTGACACTTGTTTGCTTGTACAGTAAGGCCCAGAGAGCCAAGGTGCTCCTTAATTACAGGAATGTTCTCAACTGGTGCTCATCTGAAGTTTTGATTATAGATTAACCTAATAATCTCGACATCCCTACTCCCAACACTGTCAGCCAATCACAGCCTGTTACCTCTGTCTCTCAACCAATTACCTCTTAAGACACTCATAGGACTGCACTCTCTCCAGCTCCTCTCGCTTCAACACATTCGTGATGCTTTAGCTGCCGTTTGACCGCCAAAGTTGATTGTTTTGGCAAAATATTACAAGTTTTGCTATTTCACATGTTTCCATTTTTTTATGAAAGTTCCAAAGCTACAGACATGACTGTTTGACAAAGCGCCTTCATCTTAGATTTTGGATCCACACAGTTGACAGCTGCTGGCTCATTTAGCAGCATTATTCAATCTCTAGTTTGTTTATTCACAATACGGCAGACAAACACTTGCCGATGAAAATATCTTGGCGGCGTTGCTGTCAGAACAGTGGGTAGTGTGAAGGTGCGATTCCCTGTGCGTGCCAGAGCAAGGCGGCTGCTCATTTGTGCCAGAGCCTGGGACTGAGGAGAGGGAAACATATGGAGACTCACAGCAGTGCTGCTTATTCACATGTACACACGCACACGCACACACACACACACACTGTATATACAGTATGTGACTGTTACAGAGAACGCTTGGACCAACGGAGACCGGGAACACGCTAGACCATTAAAACCTCCTTCGGTTTAAAAAATGTGACCAAAATTGTGCAGACGACATGACATTTTGCATCCATCGTTGTATTGGTCTGATCCAAAGCAAACCAGGAGAAACATGGCGTTGGTGTACAAAAGTATCAGAAAGTTTGAATCATGCTTGGATTATGTCTAAGTTGAATCCAAACTGGATTTACTCAAAACTGTGTGGGCAGTTTTCTTTCTCAAGCATCTCGTTACTGCCCTCTTGACCTTTCCATGACCTCTTGACCCCACTGCCTGAGAGCAACCCTAACTATGTCTATTATATGGCTATTTGGTAAGAGGGAAAAACAATTCTTTGTGTTCTAGTACTAATCATCATTCTGAAATTACACTCTTTCTTTTCACAACAATTGCTTTGAAAATCACACTCATCGTATTAGCATAATCAATCTTAACACTGTTATAATGGACTTGTGTTTAATAATCTTCTCCGGAGATGGAATAAACAAGTGATTAAACAGTGCTTTGCTTCTTGTTGGCTCATACCCTCCAGATTTTACAGCCCCAAAATGAACAGATAAACCTTGAAAAACAAAATTCATCCTCAAATATTTGTCATCACCCCCACTGGGCCTTTTATGGCGATATTCTGAGCCTGTAATTAGCAGAGGAGTAAACAGAGACGGCCTAAACACGCTCAGAATACACACAGCTTCTTAAAGTGAGGATTACGTGGATGTGATGCTCCGTCTCCTTTTACTTGTCACCTTCTCTTCTTTTTATAGTTTTTCTATTCATATTAACACAATACTAAAGTAAACCCCGCCTCCAATCCAATCAAGATCTTTTTTGTATCAGTTTTGAATTTAAAATGCTGTGGAATTTTGAACCCTAAAAAACATGTTTCTATTTTTAATTTAATGTGTTTTTCTCAGTTTAAAACTTCAAAATGAAAATGTCTCTTTTTTTAAAATTCAATATTCAATGCATTGATTTTCAAACCCTCAAATTCAACAGTCTAAATTCAGAGTGAACACTTGTGGAAACCCCACTGTGCAGCTGAGTAAGGTGAAAGTTACTTATATAAGTTACCATATCAAAGCATTAGAGAGAGAATTCTAATTAAATAAGAATATGTGCGTTGTGGCACTCTCAGGTGTTGAGCCCCTCCCTAACTTGACCTAGATAAAACGAGTAGTTTTTTTGGGCTATTTGTGTCAAAATGCACTGTACATGTTTTAACAATGTTAAACATGTATGTCTTACATTATTTGGTTCATTTGTGGACCCCCTACGTGCGCTGGTGCACACTGAATGGAAGTCTATGATAGAGCATGAAGTTTTGAAAAAAAATTGACGCTTCTGTTCAGTTCAGCCCACAGAGCCCAAAGCATGTTTGTGGTGAATCCAGAGCGTACGAGGGGAGCAAATCCCACATTTTGGGCGTGTTTTGGGCGTGTTTTGGGCAGAAAGCATGGCATCACCTTCCACTACGATGCAGATGACACACAGCTGTATTTATCACTGAAACCCGATCGGACCAATCAAGCAGACAGACTTGGTGCTTGTGTGAAGGAGATAAAAACCTGGATGACCCTTTATTATCTGCTTCTTAACCCTGAAAAAGCTAAGCTCATTGTACCAGGCCCTACAACGAGAGGCTTTATCTGAGCAGATAGTCACAGCAGACAACATCAGTGTAGCCTCCAGCTCCACTGGAAGAAACCTTGGGGGGGAGGCAGCGTAAAAGACTTAACACAAACAAATGGACGACACAAACTGCACCGACAATCAAGGACTGGACTATTGGACATTCGTGAAATGGAAAAGATTACATTCTGACTTAATTTGAAAATTTGACAGACTCTGGACAAAATGGGAGATTTTCTTCGGGCTCTGATTTATGTCTATTCTCTCTCTGGTCTTGTTTTCTTTCACTACACACATCCACATGACCAGGATCTACAGTGCTGACATTGGGATGTCATTCGGGTTTGAGAAGTGCAGTTGGATGGTGACAAAGAGAGGGAAGGTAGTCCACACGGAAGGGGTCTCACTCCCAGAAGGAATAAGAGTAGACATTGAGGATGGTTACAAGTACCTAGGAATACCACAGGCAAATGGCAACCTCGAAGACTTGGTAACAACCGGTGCATCAGCCAAATACCTGCAACGAGTAAGGCAAGTCCTAAGAAGCCAGCTCAATGGCGAGAACAAGTCCCGGGCAAATAAACGGCTACACCCTGCCAGTGTCAGATGCCCTGCAGGAATAATGAGGTGGCCATGGGAAGAGATACAGACCACAGATGTTAAGATGCGAAAGCTCCTCACCATGCATGGAGGGTTCCACCCAAGCACCCTGACACTGTACACTAGTAAGGAAGGAGGCTGTGGACTAGTGAGCATGAGAGCCACTATCCAGGATGAAACATCCAAGATCCACTAGTACATCAAGGACAAGGCCCCAACTGATGACGTGCTCAGTTGAATGTCTCAGGCAATGGGGAACAGAGGATGAGGTGTTGGAGAAGGGACCATCATCGGAGGACACGCCCCTACATGGGATGTACCACCGGAACATCACTGAAGTGGCTGAAATCAAGAAATCCTACCAATGGCTAGAGCGGGCTGGAATGCACAGGAACAGGCCCTGAGCACCAGAGCCGTAGAGGCCCAGATCTACCACACCAGACAAGACCCAAGGTGCAGGTTGTGCAAAGAGGCCCCTGAGACAATCCAGCACATAACTGCAGGGTGCAAGATGCTGGCAGGGAAAGCATACATGGAGCGCCATGACCAAGTGGCTGGCATAGTGTACAGGGACATCTGTGTGGAGTATGGACTGGAAACCCCAAGGTCAAAGGGACACACCCCCAAAGGTGGTAGAGCATGACCGAGCCAAGATCCTGTGGGACTTCCAGATCCAGATGCTCCTCAACTGCCTGAAGTAACCGTCTCTACTCCAGACGAACAGTTCTTCATCTGGCTCTAAGAACTGGTTCTCCTCCTGAATTCGGCCGCCTGTCCGTCCGTGGGAGTCGGATCTCTCCTTCACTGTGAACTCCTCGAGGTTTTGCCTTTTTCCCAAAGAGGTTTGGTAGTTTTTCCTTGTGGAAAAGGAGGGTCTAAGGACACGGGAGCTTGGGACATTTGTCTAAAGACACAGGATGCTGGGACATTGCAAAATCCCTCTGAACATAGTTTAATCTATTTTCATTGTCGCCCTTTGAGGAAACTGCTGTTGTGATTTTGGGCGTTACAAAAAAACCCTAAAAATTAACCTGAATAATCAACAACTACACTGTACAAGCATGTTTTTTTGTATGTTCAAAATGAACCAAACCAAACGATGTACTGTGCTGAACAGAAGAGCCGGGGCAGCACCCAGAGATCACTCGTGTGCTGTTTGTAAATGCATTAATCATAACCACCAATAGCGACAGGAATAACAGTCTGTCTCTGGTGTGTCATTATACTGGTGCTACAGCCTGTGAGCTGCTGTACATACTATCAATACTATGGTATTCTTCACCTTTACATTCATTTCAGCAACATTTGGAGCATTTTTGACATGTTTCTATTCCAGAGCATTGTCTAATATACTCAACCGTCTGTCTGTCAGTGTCAGCCAATCACAACCCGCTACCGTTGGCTTTCAACCAATCACCTCCCAAGACATTTACATAAATACTATTTATTTTTCCTCGCATCCTCCTGTCCTTGGTTCTTCAATTCTATTCTCCACAGGAAATGAGTGAAGTAGTCCCTGTCACACAAGGAGACACAAGGACAGAGGAGACACAGCAAGGAGACACAACAAGGAGAGAGGAGACACAGCAAGAGACACAGGAGACACAAGGAGACACAACAAGGAGAGAGGAGACACAGCAAGGAGAGAGGAGTCACAGCAAGGAGAACAAGGAGAGAGGAGACACACAACAAGGAGACACAGCAAGAGACACAACAAGGAGAGAGGAGACACAACAAGGAGAGTGGAGACACAGCAAGGAGACACAACAAGGAGAGAGGAGACACAGCAAGGAACACAACAAGGAGAGAGGAGACACAAGGAGAGTGGAGACACAGCAAGGAGACACAACAAGGAGAGAGGAGACACAGACACAACAAGGAGAGAGGAGACACAGCAGGGAACACAACAAGGAGAGAGGAGACACAGCAAGGAGACACAACAAGGGAGAGAGGAGTCACAGCAAGGAGACACAACAAGGAGAGAGGAGACACAACAAGGAGACACAGGACAAGGAGACACAGGAGAGGAGAAGGAGACAACAAGGAGAGAGGAGACACAAGGAGAGTGGAGACACAGCAAGGAGACACAACAAGGAGAGAGGAGACACAGCAAGGAGACACAACAAGGAGAGAAGGAGACACAACAAGGAGAGGAGACACAGCAAGGAGACACAAGGAGAGAGGAGAGACACAGCAAGGAGACACAACAAGGAGAGAGGAGACAGAAGCAAGGAGACACAACAGGAGAGAGGAGACACAGCAAGGAGACACAACAAGGAGAGAGGAGACACAGCAAGGAGACACAACAAGGAGAGAGGAGACCACAAGGAGACACACAAGGAGAGAGGAGACACAACAGGGAGACACAACAGGAGAGAGAGACAGCAAGAGACACAAAAGGGAGAGAGGAGACACAGGGGAGACACAACAAGGAGAGGGAGACACAGCAAGGAGACACACAAGGAGAGAGGAGACACAGCAGGGAGACACAACAAGGAGAGAGGAGACACAGCAAGGAGACACAAAGGAGGAGAGAGGAGACACAGCAAGGAGAACAAGCAAGGAGACACACAAGGAGAGAGGAGACACAGCAAGGAGACACAACAAGGAGAGAGGAGACACAAAGGAGACACAACAAGGAGAGTGGAGACACAGCAGGAGACACAACAAGGAGAGAGGAGACACAGCAAGGAGACACACAAAGGAGAGAGGAGAGACACAGCAAGGAGACACAACAAGGAGAGAGACACAGAGGAGACACAACAAGGAGAGAGGAGACACAGCAGGGAGAACACAAAAGAGAGAGAGAGAGACACACAGCAAGGAGACACAAAAGGAGACAAGGGGAGAGAGACACAGCAGGGAGACACAGCAACAAGGAGAGAGGAGACACAGCAAGGAGACACAACAAGGGAGAGGAGGACACAGCAGGGAGACACAACAAAGGAGAGAGGAGACACAGCAAGGAGACACAAAAGGAGAGAGGAGACACAGCAGGGAGAACACAACAAGGAGAGAGGAGACACAGCAAGGAGACACAACAAGGAGAGGGAGACACAGCAGGGAGACACAACAAGGAGAGAGGAGACACAGCAAGGAGACACAACAAGGAGAGAGGAGACACAGCAAGGAGACACAACAAAGGAAGAGAGGAGAACACAGCAAGGAGACACAACAAGGAGAGAGGAGACACAGCAAGGAGACACAACAAGGAGAGAGGAGACAGAGCAAGGAGTCACAAACAAGGAGAGAGGAGACACATAAGGAGACACAACAAGGAGAGAAGGAGACACAGCAAGGAGACACAAAAGGAGAGAGGAGACACAGCAAGGAGACACAACAAGGAGAGAGGAGACACAGCAAGGAGACACAACAAGGAGAGAGGAGACACAGCAAGGAGACACAACAAGGAGAGAGGAGACACAGAGCACACAGGAGACAAGGAGAGAGGAGGACACAGCAAGGAGACACAACAAGAGAGAGGAGACACAGCGGTGGCTCCATGTCCACCACAGCAGCAGCTCCATGAGCCTCCTCAGCCGCTCCTTCTCTCCTCTTCAGCACATGTGTCTCACCTTGGCCTTGTTGATGGTGCAGTGCAGAGCGTTGTTCTCCTGGTCATACAACAGGCTGAACTCCAGCGTCCCCAGAGTGGCTGCACACACACGCGCACACACAGGGTTAGGGCATAGACACAGAGCTCATACAACATTGTACAGATACAAAGTAATACATATCAATAATTGTAATACATTGGATTTGTGTAGCGCTTTACAGTGTATTCTTTCACTCCACACTCACACATCCAGGCGGCACAAAATGATGAACGTTTTCTGTAAACCTGCAACACTTGTGGACACAAGATGCCTGAAAACATTGTAATACATGTGCCTGGTTCCTTGGTGGCGCTGTTGAAAAGTAGCACAAAGACAATGCGCATGCGCTGAAAACTGCCCGTACACAAACAACAAACATGGCAAATTTCCACGTGGCACTGAAGCAGAAACAGATTTTACTGCAAAGCATAACAAGGTGTTCAAAGTCTGAAGGACGTACGAAACACACTGTTGGTGTTTCTGTCGGAGTTTGGATGCGTCGTTAAGAAGAGTCGGGGCAAATGACGCTGTTGGGGAGACGTCCCCGGACTCTCTAGACTGTGAGGTGCTGGTTCAGGGTTTTAGCTGTCACTGCTCTGGAGTGCCGGCCAGAGCACCAACTTGAAGCCTGGACAGATAACTGGACCGATGGAAACCACGAGGAGACGCAAAGGAGGGTTCAGGAGCTTTATTGAACCGAACAGGTGCACACAGGTTGCTACTCCACTGAGCAACCAGAACTCGAGTTGAGTTCGTCTTCCGCTGACGTCACTTCTGGGTAAGTGTATGCTATTTTGAGAGTCGCTCGCTAGCTTCTTTTTATTGTTAATCCACGAATTATACAAATACTATTTTAGCTTCCTAAATACCAGTGAAAGTGTGATTGCTCCTTAAACAATCCGGAGCCTTGTACAGCTCACGTTCAGTATTTTGTGGATTAAAAACCCCCCTGCTCTCTAGCCTCAGCCCGAGCTAGCTTAGCCGCTAGCGCCATGGCTGAAACTTTCTCCGCTTTTACCTGCTCAAGTTGTCATATGTCGAGTCAGAACCCTGGCTTCTTCTCTGACGATTGGTGCGTGAAGTGCAGTGTAGTGTTAGCTTTGGAAGCCAGGGTTACGGGGTTACGGGATTAGAAGCACGGATCCGCTGTTTGGAGGAGCTTAAGTCTAGATATAGCCAGGTTGTAGCATCAGGCTTACCGGACCGTGAGTCAGGACGCAGCGTTAGCATTAGCAGCGCTAGCATTAGCAGCGCTAGCATTAGCAGCGCTAGCAGCGCTTAGCAGCGCTAGCAAGGCTAAGACGAGCCCTCAGTGCCTCCCACGCAGCCGGGACTAGACCAGGATCAAAATAGGGACCAATTTGTGACCGTTCGGAGTGAAAAAGGCGCTAAACGGCAGCCTGTAGTGCACCGTGAGCTTCCCGTCTACAATAGGTTTGCTCCCCTCAGCGATCACACGCCCGCTGAATGGACTCGTGATACTCTGGTAATTGGAAGTTCTATAGTCAGAGACGTGAAGCTACCAGCGTCAAGTGTTAGATGTTTACCAGGGGCCAGAATGGGGGACATCGAAGGAAACCTTAGGCTTTTTAAAGAGTAGACAGAGGTTCGCCGAATCGTGATTCACGCAGGCGATAACGACGCCCGGCGGAGCCAATCAGAGGTGCTCAAATTACAAGTAGGTGCAGTGTGTGACTTGGCAAAGACGATGTCAGATACCGTAATATTTTCTGGTCCCCTGCCCAATCGGATCAATGCTGAACTGTACAGCCGCTGTTCAGCATTAAATCGCTGGTTATCTTACTTGGGCCCTCAAAACGATGTAGTCTTTGTTGAAAATTGGAGTGCGTTTTGGGGAAAGCCCGGGCTCATACGCAGCGAAGGGTAACATCCCTTTTAGTTCGGAATTTGACCGATAGCCTTAGTGGTGTAAAGTGCCACCCAGGGATGAGCCCCGGGCGCAGAGCAGCAGTGGAAGACCCTCCTCTGTCGCTGAGCTCTCGCCCGCTCTGTCACAAATCAAGTATTCAGACTCAAGGCAGATAGAGACTGTGTGTGTCCCTCGTGCAAATAATGTCAAAAAGTCAAACCTCAGAAAAGCTAGTTCAGGCGTCAGACCAAAGAACTTAATCAAAATAACACTCACAAATGATACAAATAAACAAATAAATAAGCATGTAAAATGTGGACTGCTAAACACTAGGTCAATTTCCTCTAAATCGCTTTTAGTTAATGAATTAATTAATGATTGTAACATAGATTTCTAGCTCTAACTGAAACTTGGCTTAAAAAAGATGATTGTCAGACTAAATGAGTCCACCCCACCCACTCATGTTAACTTTCAGACTGCCAGGAGCACAGGCCGAGGTGGTGGTGTGGCAGTGATCTCACACTCAAGCCTACTCTTGAGTCCTAAAATTAACAATGCATTTACTCATTTTGAAAGCCTCATGCTTGATCAATCACATGTTCCAAATTGGAGAAACCAAAAAGGAAACCTGTTCGTGGTTCTCTACCGACTCCTGGTCCCTATTCAGAGTTTTTAACAGAGTTCTCAGACTTTATATCAAACTTGGTGTTAGACTGGGATAAAGTAGTGATAGTTGGAGTTTCAATATCCATGTGAACCGTGAACGATAACTCTATCAGTAATTCTTTCAACGCCCTGTTAGATAGCATTGGTTTTACTGCGCAAAATGTAAATAAACCGAACTCTCAGTCACAAAGCACACTCTAGATCTTGTTCTAACATATGGAATAGAGATTAGTGACCTCATTGTCTTCCCTCAAAACCCTATACTGTCAGATCATTTCCTAATCACCTTTCAGTTTGTTCTTTAAAGATTATCCAGCCCCACAAAATAAAGTCATAATGAAAAGGACAATATCGGAAAAATCTATCTCAAAGTTCAAAGAAATAATAGAGCCAATATTCAGCGACATGTCATGTGCTTATGTCATGTGATCATGTCATGTGATCCTGCTGAGAACGGCCTTAGTCCCAGTGTAAGTGATCAATTTGTCGACTTGACCATGAACTTCTCTGAAGTCCGCTCTTGATGTTGCAGCTCCGCTAAAGCAGAAAGGTCATTAGGACCAAAACGTGCCTCCCCATGGTACAATGAAGAACTGCGTTAACATTAAACAAAGAGTTAGAAAATTAGAAAGACCATTTCGTCGCTCCCACACGGAGGAATCCCTAAAAGCATGGAAAATCTGCCTACTGTCCTATAAGCAGGCTCTGCGTAAGGCCCAAACCAGATACTATTCAAATTTAATAGAAGTCAACAAAAATAACACTAGATTTCTTTTCAGCACTGTAGCCAGGCTAACAAACTGTCACAGCGCAGTAGAGCCCTCACTCCCAGCTACTCTCAGCTCTAATGATTTTCTTCTATTTTTTAACGAATAAAATAAAAACAATCAGAGATAAATTAGATGAAACTTACTCCCACTATTAGCCCTGAACAAGCCCAAGCTGCAAAACTAGTGTCCCATATAAATCCATCAGTAACACTAGAAAGGTTCACTGCTGTTGATCAAGCAGAGAGAACTTCAGCCATTATGTCCTCTAAAACGTCATCTTGTATTCTAGACCCGATTCCAAGCAGACTCCTCAAAGACATTCTCCCCCTAATTATAGATTCTATTCTTAATATAATAAATACTTCAAATTAGAAAGTGGTTATGTTCCACAGTCCTTCAAACATGCAGTCATTAAACCGTGAGCTTCTGAAAAAGCCTCATCTTGATCCTGACCAGTTGATTAAACTACAGACCTATTTCAAATCTACCCCTTTGTCTCTAAAATCCTTGAAAGAGTTGTAGTTAAACAGCTTTGTCGCCATCTACAGGAGAATTAACTTATTCGAAGTTTTCCAGTCAGGGTTCAGAGCCCACCACACACTGAAACTGCACTAGTTAAAGTCACAAATGATTTGTTATTAGCTGCTGACGATGGACTGGTCTCAATCCTTGGTTCTATTGGACCTCAGTGCAGCGTTCGACACAATCGACCACAACATTCTACTGCAGAGGTTAGAATGTGATGTAGGTGTCAGAGGCCCCGCCCTCAGCTGGTTTAAATCCTACCTATCGGATTGGTACCAGTTTGTTAATGTAAACCAGAGCTCCTCACCCTGTTCTAAAGTAACCTACGGTGTGCCACAGGGTTCAGTTCTCGGTCCAATTCTGTTTACTCTTTATATGCTGCCGTTAGGTAACACATGATCAGAAAGCATAGGCATTAACTTCCACTGCTCTGCAGATGACACACAGCTGTATTTATCAATGGAAACTCAACAAGATCAGACCGATCAAGCAGACAGACTTGGTGCTTGTGTGAAGGATATAAAAATCCTGGATGACACTTAATTATCTGCTTCTTAACCCTGAAAAAAACCCAGGTCATCGTACTAGGCCCTAATCATCTACGAGATGCTTTTATCTGAGCAGATAGTCACACTGGACCACGTCAGTGTAGCCTCCAGCTCCACTGGAAGAAACCTTGGAGTCTTATTTGACCAAGAGCTCTCTCATTCAAAGCACACATAAATCAAGCCTGTAAAACAGCCTATTTCCATCTGCGTAATATAGCCAAAATCAGAAAAATCTTGCCTAAAAGCGATGCTGAAAAACTTGTCCATACGCGTTTGTAACATCTAGATTAGACTACTGTAACTCCCTGCTCGCAGCGTGCCCTAAAAGCTCCATAAAAAGCTTTCAACTAGGTTTCAAAATGCAGCAGCAAGAATTACTAACAGGAACTAAAAGAAGAGAGCACATTACGCCGGTGCTCGAGTCTCTTCACTGGCTCCTTGTCGAGTTTAGAATCAAATTCAAAATCCTCCTCCTGACTTACTAAAGCCATAAATGACCTGGGCCCCATCCTACCTCAAAGAGGCTATAGTACCTTATCCATCCAAACAGAGCACCTCGCTCTCAAAATGCTGGACTTCTGGTGGTCCCAAGAGTCTCTAAAAGCACAGTAGGAGGTAGTAGAGCATTTAGCTACCAAGCTCCTGTGTTGTGGAATCGGCTCCTGTCCATGTTAAAGAGGGCCGACACAGTCTCTTCATTTAAGACCGGGCTTAAAACGTTCCTCTTTGAAATCGCTTATGGTCATCGCTTTTCCTTCTTTTTCTCCCACTTCCCCGACGGGAGTGGAGCAGCACATCGATGACCTGTGGATCCAGATGCTCCTCAGCTGCCTGGAGAAACGATCTTGCCTGGAGAAACGGTCTCTACTCCATATGAACGGTTCTTCATCGGCCTCGAAGAATTGGTTTCTCCTCCTGAGTGGGTCTTGCTCCACCGGTGTATCTGCAAATTGAGGCGCGTCCGCCTGTCCGTCCAAGGGAGTCGGATCTCTCCTTCACTGTGGAACTCCTACAGGTTTCTACTTTTTCCCAAAGAGGTTTGGTAGTTTTTCCTGGCTGAGAAGGAGGGTCTAAGGACAGGGGAGCCTGGGACATCTGTCTAAGGACACAGGACGCTGGGACATTACCAAGTCCTTATGAACACTGTTTATTTTGTTTTCCACTGTGGCCCCTCGAGGCAACTACTGTTGTGATTTTGGGCGTTACAAAAATAAATTGAATTGAATTAACACACCGACAACAGCAATACTAAAACGTAAGACGAGCGGGCACGATAAAGCATAGGGATGTCACAAGGCACGTCATGCAGAACATAAAGGAAAAGAATAAAGGTGACATCGTACAGCTCGATTATTATGGCAGGGCGGGAGCGCCCCCTACTGGATGCCCCGCTAACTACTAACTCATGGGAATACAGAAATCACAGGCCTTTTGTACAGACGCATCCCTCACCAAACATGGATACGGCACGACAGCGGAGACGCCAAACCGGCGTTTAGAGATCTTTGCACTCTGGGACCTGGTTTCAAAAAGGTCCGTTTTAGAGTCTGAAACGCCACTCCATGTGTGGGCGGAGCTTTAGTCATGGTAAACTCACATAGCCACAGCTGCCCTGGGATAGACTATTGCAAGTGAGGCTGCCCATCTGCACCATCAGCCCCTCCCCCCTAACACCATCACACACTCTTATTTGTCCATATTTGCGTCATATTAAAAATATGATTGCCAGGTTGTTTCATTTTGTCGACAACTTTGATACAAGATTTACAAGATTTCTTTAGTATTTAGGTAAACCAATCTTACTCTGTACATGTTTTCTGTTATTTTATCACGTTTTTTTTTTTCATTGTATGGATTAATAGATCTACATTCAGCCCTCCTCCTCCCTCAGACAACTACTGAGGTCCAGGCACACATCGATTTGCCTGTCTCGCTGAAAAATGTGTGTTGAGAAATCCCCAGCGGCGGAAGTCACCAACTACTTTGTTTTTTATAAAGTCAGATAAAAGACCCAGCACAACCGCAAATATAAACCGCCAAAAGTATTATTTTCTCTCTTTAGACAGCTGGGTGGATATTGAGTTTCTATTGTGAAAAGATGGACAATAGTTTCTAAAAAGAAATAAGTGTATGTGCAGTTTTAGCCCCTTTACAAAAACAGGGGCTTTTTCGTCTTATATTTGTGTTCTATTTCATCACAGAAGAGAAGATGACTTTGCAGCTGAGTTGGAAGAGTTTTAAAAACTGTCGGTTCAAGCCCACTCTCACGCTATTGAGAAAGACGCTTCCCTTTCTTTGCCTCTGGTGTGTGAAAGGGGGAAAGACTTTTGAACTTTACAAGTAAGAGACAGTGGTCCAAGAAATGACCCAAGAAAGAGAAACGCTCTGGACGTAACATCTGATTGATCATCATTAAGTGAAAATAATTGAGAGGACAAAACTCCATTTGAACAATGCCAGAGTAGAGACCTGTCTCACAGCCTCAGGAAGACTGTTCCAGATTTTAGCTGCATAAAACTGAAACGCAGATTCCCCACGTTTAGTCCTGACTGGGCACCAGCAGGCGGTCTGGGTCCTGACCTGGCACCAGCAGGAGGCCGGTCCATGTTTAGTCCTGACTCTGGCACCAGCAGGAGGCCGGTCCATGTTTAGTCCTGACTCTGGGCACCAGCTGAAGGCCAGTCCCTGAGGTCCTCAGAGTCCGAGATGGTTCATATGGCACTAACATGTCCGAGATGTACTTTGATGCTAGGCCATGGAGAGACTTGGATACACGCAGAGCTGCTCTATTCTCTGAACCACAGGGGGCAGTGCAGAGACCTGAGGACTAATGTGATGGTACTTCCTGGTTCTAGTCAGGACCTGAGCAGCAGCGTTCTGGATGTACTGCAGCTGTTTTACAGCTCGTTTGGAGAGGCCAGTGAGCAGGCCGTTACAGTAGTCTAATCTACTAGAGACAAACGCATGGATAAGTCTCTCCAAGTCTGGTTTAGCCACTATACTTTTGATTTATAGTGTCAAAAGTATAGTCTGTATAAATCTGAGTCCATTATTACCCCCAGATTTCTAACTTGATTTGTAGGTTTTAGAGCGAGACTCTGGAGGTGACTGTTAACACTTTCTCTTTGTTTCTGTGGGCCAAAGACGATGATTTCAGTCTTGTCTGAGTTCAGCTGGAGAAAGTTGTTTTGCATCCACACACTGATCTGTTGGATGTTGGATGCAGTGACAGAGTGAATCCACTGGTCCATATTCACCTGCCGTCAGTGAAACATAGATCTGAGTGTCGTCTGCATCATTGTGATAGGACACATTCTCGCTGCGTATCAACTGAATATATGAGTCAAGACTGTTACACTGTACAATATATGACTCAAGTAAGACGTCCATCCATCTTCTTCCGCTTATCCGGGGCCGGGTCACGGGGGCAGCAGTCTAAGCAGGGGCTCCCAGGCTTCCCACTCCCCAAACACTTCCTCCATTTTCAGGGTGTTTGAAGTGTCCAATGTCGCCCCCTGCTGGACGGAAACGATATTTGCCAACATCGACCCGAAGACAATTCTCCTGAGATGCCCTGGTTGCATTTTTTTATTTGTGTGTGTTCATGATGAAATACAGTTTGCACCTGGAGATGAAACTTCAAACTGGGCTCCTTTTGACAAAGTATTGAAACAGTGACAAAACAGCGATGCGCCCGGTTTGCACCATTATACCACATTAACCCTGCCATCATTCTCCACCACTCGGCCAGCATCTCCTGCTCCTCTTTCGTTCCCATAGATCCCCCTCGGCAGTGGCGTTCGTACACTCTGGCAGCACGGCACATACATCTCGGCCCACACTTGGCGACGGTGCGTTTCCTTTGGCGTGGAGCGGGAGGAGGCGGCGGCAGCGGATCTCAAACTTCATGAGCGTGCTAATGTTTTATAAATATGTGTGTGAATGGGAGGTGTCTGTGCCTACATGTCTCTACTCCTCTGTATCATGCCATTTGTTAGCCTTATGTAATGCAATCACATCATCTTAAATATCTATTTTGAGCGAGATGAATGCATTAAAAACATGTCTGGAGCTGTGTTTTGTTGTCTCATGTTTGAGTTACCACCAGACTACATTATTCCATCAGAATGTGGAGGTTTAGTTGTTTTTTTACCCCCAAAACCCCCCAAATGTCTCTGGTTTCAACTTTCAAAAATGTCTCTGGATAAATTGAAGAACGAAACCATTTCACAACTCGCTCTGTCAACCCTGGACTATCTGAAAGAAGCCAAGCGCGTTGACAGAGAGGGGGGCGGGGTTAGCACCAGCCGACCAATGAGAACACTGGTAAGGGAAAGAGCAGCGTACTTCAAGCATGAGGAACTCTCGATCATGATGTAAACATAGTAAATATAATCCAAAGGAAACTCAGGCTCATGTCGAGTCGACACTTGGCAGCCAATCACAGCCACCAGAGTTACGCCACAGAGAAAGCTCACGTCCCCCTCACGCCCCCCTCACGCCCCCCTCACGCCTCCCTCACGCCTCTCCTCACGCTCCTCCCTCACGCTCCCTCACGCCCCCCTCAGCCTCAGCCCTCCCTCACGCCTCCTCACGCCTCCCCCACGCCCCCCTCAGGCCCCTCTCACGCCTCCCTCACACCTCCCTCACGCCCCCTCAGGCCTCCCTCACGCCTCCCTCACGCCTCCCTCACCCCCCCCCCACGCCCCCCTCAGGCCCCTCTCACGCCTCCCTCACACCTCCCTCACGCCTCCCTCATAAATGACAGCACGGAAAAACTGTTTATGGAAATGATAAACTTTGAAAATATCTCATGTTCTAATGTAAATGATTTGTTGAACTCTGTTACATCTAGTGTTTTTGAATGTTCTCGACACCATTGCCCCTATGAAGGCTAAAATTGTTAAAAATAAGCAGAAGGCGCCATGGAGAAATGATGATTCGGTCAGGGCACAGAAAAGGGAGTGCCGCCGGGCCGAACGAAAATGGCGCAAGTCGAAGCTCCAAGTTCAGAAAGAGATTTACAGAGAGAAGTTGTACATGTACAAGTACATGTACAATTTTATGTAGAACTAGGGAAGGATATTTTTCTGAAATAATTGGAAGCTGCAGTAACAACTCGCGTGTCCTGTTTGCCACAGTAAACAGATTAACAAACCCTCCAGCTCAGCTGCCGTTAGAACTCATTTCCACATCCAAGTGTAATGAGTTTGCATTATTCTTTAATGACAAAGTTCAGGGCATTAAAAATGCTATCAATTCTACAATGCAAAAAATAACCCTCAAACCACCTACACACTTAGAGCTGACTCACTTTGCACCTGTAACTGACAAAAACTGTCCAGGAGATCATCACCAGTCCTGAGTTCATCTACATGCTGCCTCGATGTGTTACCTCACCAGATTTCTAAAGTCTGTGCTGAACAGTTTGTTAGCACCACTCACTCACAATAGTTAACATGTCGCTTCAATCTGGAACATTCCCAATGTCTTTGAAAACTGCGGTCATAAAGCCTCTCCTAAAGAAGAGCAGTCTTGATGCCGCAGAGTACTGAGTCAATTACCGGCCCATCTCTAATCTGCCATTTTGGGGCAAAGTCCTTGAAAAGGTTGTTTACCAACAGCTCACTGATTTCCTCTTAATAAACAAACTCATTTGATGTTTTCCAGTCAGGTTTTAGACCTCATCACAGCACTGAGACTGCTGTTGTCAAGGTGACAAATGACATCCACCTGAACACTGACGCGGGCAAAGCCTCAGTCTTAATTCTGTTAGATCTGAGTGCTGCTTTTGACACTGTCGATCCATGGGACCCTCTTTACAGAGACTAGAGGACTGTGGGTGGGCATCACTGGCACTGCCCTAAAACTGGTTAAAGTCCTATCTGGAAGACAGGAAATTCTTTATCGAAATTGTAACTGTGTCTCAGACCAGATTGCCCCTGACCTGTGGGGTGCCCCAAGGGTCAATCCTGGGACCCCTTCGTGTTCAACCTCTACATGCTGCCGTTAGGTCAGTTGATACGCAGCGAGAATGTGTCCTATCACAATTACGCAGACGACACTCAGATCTATGTTTTCACTGACGGCAGGTGAATATGGACCAGTGGATTCACTCTGTCACTGCATCCAACAGATCAGTGTGTGGATGCAAAACAACTTTCTCCAGCTGAACTCAGACAAGACTGAAATCATCGTCTTTGGCCCACAGAAACAAAGAGAAAGTGTTAACTGTCACCTCCAGAGTCTCGCTCTAAAAACCTACACATCAAGTTAGAAATCTGGGGTAATAATGGACTCAGATTTGAATTTTAACAGCCACGTCAGATCAATCACATCAGCAGCTTTTTACCATCTAAAAAAACATTGCCAAAATCAAAAGTATAGTGTCTAAACCAGACCTGGAGAGACTTATCCATGCGTTTGTCTCTAGTAGATTAGACTACTGTAACGGCCTGCTCACTGGCCTCTCCAAACGAGCTGTAAAACAGCTGCAGTACATCCAGAACGCTGCTGCTCGGGTCCTGACTAGAACCAGGAAGTACGATCACATTAGTCCTGTGCTCAGGTCTCTGCACTGGCTCCCTGTGGCTCAGAGAATAGACTTCAAAAAGCAGCTCTGCTTGTATACAAGTCTCTCCATGGCCTAGCACCAAAGTACATCTCGGACATGTTAGTGCCATATGAACCATCTCGGACTCTGAGGACCTCAGGGACCGGCCTCCTGCTGGTGCCCAGAGTCAGGACTAAACATGGGGAATCTGCGTTTCAGTTTTATGCAGCTAAAATCTGGAACAGTCTTCCTGAGGATGTGAGACAGGTTCGCTACTCTGGCAATGTTCAAATCTAAACTAAAAAACTGTTTTGTTTGGCTGTGCATATGACTGAAATGCTTTTCTTTGCACTCTTCTCTTTTATGTCTTGAACTAAGATTGTGATTTCTGCCATGTCTTTGTGATTTTAATGCATTTTTTTCCTGTTGTGTGAAGCACTTTGAATTGCCTTGTGTACGAATTGTGCTCTACAAAATAAACTTGCCTTGCCTCACGCCTCCCTCACACCTCCCTCACGCCTCCCTCACGCCTCCCTCACGCCCTCCTCAGGCTCCTCTCACGCCTCCTTCACACCCCTCTCATGCCTCCCTCACACCTCTCACGCCTCCTTCACGCCTCCCTAACACCTCCCTCACACCCCCCTCACACCTCTCTCACACCTCCTTCACGCCTCCTCACGCCCCCCTCACGCCCTCCTCAGGCTCCTCTCACGCCTCCTTTACACCCCCTCACACCTCCCTCACACCTCCTTCTTGCATCCCTCACGCCCCCCTCACGCCCTCCTCAGGCTCCTCTCACGCCTCCTTCACACCTCCTTCACACCTCCTCTCACGCCTCCCTCACGCCCCCCTCAGGCCCCTCTCACGCCTCCTTCACACCTCCCTCACACCCCCCACACCTCCCTCACACCTCCTTCACGCCTCCCTCACGCCGCCCTCACGCCCCTCTCACGTCTCCTTCACGCCTCCCTCACGCCCCCTCACGCCCCCCTCAGGCCCCTCTCACGCCTCCTTCACACCTCCCTCACACCCTCTCACGCCTCCTTCACACCTCCCTCACGCCCCCCTCACGCCCTCCTCAGGCTCCTCTCACGCCTCCTTCACGCTCCTTCACACACCTCCTTCACGCCTCCCTCACGCTCCCTCCACGTCCCTCCTCAGGCTCCTCTCACGCCTCTTCACAACCTCTCCACGCCTCCCTCACGCCCCCTCACGCCTCCTCAGGCTCCTCTCACGCCTCCTTCAAACCTCCCTCACGCCTCCCTCACGCCCCCCTCAGGCCCCTCTCATGCTCCCTCACGCCCCCTCACGACCTCCTCAGGCTCCTCTCACGCCTCCTTCACACCTCCCTCACACCCCCACACCTCCCTCACACCTCCTTCACGCCCCCCCAGGCCCCTCTCACGCCTCCTTCAACACCTCCCACACCCTACACCTCCTACAACCTTCACGCCCCCCACAGCCTCCCTCACCCCCCTTTTCACGCCCCCTCCACCCACCCGTCACGCCTCCTTCACACCTCCCTCACACACCCCCCTCAGACGAAACTGTCTTCGCCCTCACACCTCCTTCACGCCTTTCCTCCTCCCTTCTTCAGCCTCCCTAGACAACCACTACAAGGCTCCTCTGCACGCCTCCTTTACGAACACTCCATCCACACCCACCCTATCACAGGGCCTCTTACACAACCTCCTCAAAAAATAGCAATCGCTCCCCCTTTTTTCTTCTTTTCTCGCTCTCTGCTTCACGCCCTCCTCCAAGCGTCCTCCTCAGGCTCTCTCTCACGCCATTCCTTTGCACACGCTCCTTTCACGCACATTTTTCTTTTAGACCCCTTGAAGGGGTAAGTGGGAGGGCAAAGGGCGGCCTCCTCTATTGCCTCCCTCAACGCCTCTTTATGCCCAGCTCGGCTCATACATGCCTCCTTTCAGACACCTTATGTCCTGTCGACGGCCTCCCTCACGCCCCCTCAAAACAGACCTCTGCTCATGCGGCTAGGCTCGCTTCCAGCCTCCTTCAATCACTCTCTTCACGCCTTCCCTTACGAAGCCCGCCGCTCACGGAGCTCTTCTTCAGGCTCCCTTCTCACGCTCCTTCACCACCTTATGGGGCACCCACCCCCCTCCCTCACAGCTCTTCCTTCACTCCTCCTCACACGCCTCTTTTTCACACCTATGTTTTCCTTCACATCCTCCCTCACGCCTCGCCGCTTTCTGAAGGGGAGAAAAGATAAATCTGGGTAGGAAAAAACACAGCCACATCCTCAGGCTCCTCTCAGCGCTCTCCTTCAAATACCGTTCTCCCTCCGTTAAATCCCTTGCTGAAATACTCCAAGTTAACGCCTCCTACGCCCGCCCTCAGGCGTCCCTCTATCATGCTCTCCCTCTTTGGGGGGAAGAAAAAACCTTGAATGTTTTTCCTGAAGATGCTGTTGTGGGGGGTTGGTTTAATCTATCCCCCTGTTTTGGGGACGGCCCGCTTCGACGACCGTCCTCGGAGGCGTCCTCGGTGTCACAGCCTCCTTACACACCTCGCTGCCACACGCACCCTCCCACACGATACTGCTTACTCCTCTTCACGGGGCCCCTGTATCGGTTCATCTAACTCAGGCCCCTCTCACGCCTCCTTCAACTCCCTCACACCTCCCATCACACCCTCACACCTCCCTCAGCACTCCTTCACGCGCCCCACTCAGGCCTCTCCACAGCGCGCTTCACACTCCCTCCACACCGCCCCTCAACACCTCCCGCACGAACCTCCATTTCAACGCCTCCCACTCCACGCCCCTCCACGTCGGCCCTCAGCCTCCTCTCAACGCCTCCTTCACACCCTTTCCTCCACACCCCCCAGCATGCCTCCACACCTCCCTTCCCTCAGCACCTGAGTTCTCCAGCTTGGGCAAAGAAATCCAACATCGCGCTCTACCCTTGCCCTCAAACCTCCAAAAGAACTCCTTCCTAAAGGCTACTCTAACGCCTCCATATGGCACACAAATAACCAGTTCTTTACTTGTCGACACCCCTCCGCTAAATAGCCTATTTCTCCAGAATCGACGCCGTTTTGGGGGGGGAAACCCCATCCAAGTTCAATAAATGGTTCTATCAGGGCTACATCATACAAGTTCGCCCCCGAAATATTAAATTCTAATCAATGAGCATCGGCCCGAAATCTCTTAAATACTCTTAGGCGCAACGTGTTTTGGGAGAACATCAGGCCGGTTCGACTAATTCTGCGCCACCGTTCCATTCCCTGCGGTTCCCATCGTGGTCATCTACAAGAAAATGCACAACCGACCTCGAAAGCAAGCCCTTCTTTGTTCAGCGCGGTTTGTTAAATTTAAGCTTCAGGCTCCCCTCTCGCTACGCCTCCCTTTCACATCCTTTGCTCCTCACATTTTTGTTGCCAACCCCTCACACCTCTCACCCTCCTCACACGCCTCCTTCACACCTCCCTCCACCGCCTCCACCTCGCGACGCCACCCATCAAAGCTGCCTCTCACGCTACATCACACTCCCATACACTTGCGCCCCCCATTTACACTAGGCTCCTCTCTCACGACACACTCATTCACACCCCGCCTCACGACCCCCTTCGCGACCAAACCATCCCATCACATACTTACAATCCAATTTTATTTTTAGCTCCTTCTTTTGCCTTCCATCATGGGACGAAGTTTTTAGAATAAATTGCCTCTCTATCTCCCAGCTCTCTCGTATCGCAGACCTCATTCCACACAACACCCCACTGCACCGCCAATACCTTCTATCACCTCGGCTTCACAGGCCTCCTGTACATGTCCCCACTCCAAGCCCGACGTCCTTTCAAGGCTCCTCTCACGCCTCCTTCACACCTTCATGTCAGCGGACCATCCACTAACAAGCCTCACCTCACGCCTCTTTCCTCTGCCAAAAGACCCCTCTTCATCACGCCTCCTCACACCTCGCCTCACACGCCCAATCCCTTCAACTACTTCCCTCACTGCACTACTCCTTCAGCCGCCTCCCATCGACGCAGAAGCCCAATCACTCTTACAGCTTCTCTCTAACACAGCCCTTTTTTCACGTCTTCCCTCACTTTTTTCCCAAACCAGTCTCTCTGTACACTGCGCTCCTCAGGCTCGACTAACTACGACTTGCCTTTCTCTTAACACAATCACATAAGTCAGCTCACCATACACGAGACTGCCCTTCCACAAGAACCTCCTCCAATTGCGCAGGCTTCGTTCTGTCTCACGCACTTCTTCTCACACTAGCTCCCTTCACTATGCCCCTTCGCAAGGCCCCTCTATCAGACGCCTCCCTTTCAGCCTGCCCTAACCATATTTGCTACACACAAAAAGCCTTCTCCTCACAGGCTCCTCTCACAAGCCCTAGCTCCTCACGCCTCCCTTTCACACCTCCTTTCACGTACTCTCCTCAACAAGCTACAAGTCCAACTCTGGAAATACCAGCCGATCCTTCTCGACGGCTCCTTCCTACGGCCTCTCTTTCAATACTCTCTCTCTACATCGCTCTCCTTAAAATCTGCAATTACAATTTTTTATGCCGCTCCTTTTGTCAGTCCGTGGCCTCGTGAACAGCCGTCGGTTTCCACAGCCGCTCATTCACTGCCTTTGCCCTCACGGTCCCCTCGCCCCTCACGCCGCCTCCTCAGCTCCTCTCACGCCGTCTTCAAACCTCCCTGCCACGAATGCACCTCTCTCACGGCCCGCTCCGCTCGAGGCCCTTCAATGCCCTCCCTTCTTTGAAACGCCCCCTCGCTCACTCCACCGCCAATTTGAACGTCAGGCGTCCTCTCGACGCCACTTCATGTCACACCGCCTCCGTACGGTCCGATACAGGGAGATCTGTGAAGACTCCAGAACCCATCGACACCTCACCTCAACGATCCGGTGGTAACTTTTAACATCGGCCACGAACACCCATCAGGCCATACTCTCTCAAGGCCATCCTTCGGACACGCAGTCCCTCAGAACCGGCCCTTCACACCAATCCTAATTCGACCAAACCTCCCTCTCACAAGCCGCCCGGTGCAAGTGGGTTCCCTGGTGGCCATTTTCGTCGCCTCTTTGATGGCTCAGGCTCCTCTCTCATGGCTCCTTCAAACCTCCTCAGACGGCCTCCCCACCGCCCCCCCTCAGGCCGCCTCTCAGTGCCTCCGGCTCCACGGTCCCCACCTCGAGGACGTGGGTAACCTCCTCAGGCTCCTCTCACGGACGCCTCCCTTCACACCTTCCCTCACACCCCCTCACACCTCCTTCACGGCCTCCCCACGGCCTCCCTCAGCGCCCACCGGCCATGCCTCCTCTCACGCCGTCCTTCACACCTCAACCTCACGACCCCCCTTGCACGCCTCCTTCACACCTCCTTCACGCCGCCCATCTCAGCCCTCTCATACGCCTCCTTCACACCTTCCTCTATACACCTGGTTTACAGCGATCCCTCACGGGCCGACACCTACCTACTACCTCGCCTCACACCTCCTTCTCGCCCCTCATACATTCTCACGGCATATAAAGCCTGTTATCCGTATCACGCTCAGGCTTTCTCTCATCGCCTACTTACACGCCTTTCGCTCGGGAAACTGGCACTTCCCCTAGAACAGCCACATCGTCGACAGACAAAGGTTCTCTCTCTCACACCCTTCCCTCACAGCCGTACTTTCTCGTCGTCTTCCCTACACGGATGAGTTTGTGTTCGCCCCCACAGGGCTCCACGACCACCCAACTCAGGTCTCCTGCTCAACACGCTCCCTTCACAAAGACCTCTTCTTCTAAACACGCTCGCCTTCTATCGCCTCGCCAATCGAGCTGCCCCCGGGCTGGCGCGCCTCCTGGCGGGAGAGTGCGTGCCTCTCACATGTTATATTGTTATGTGGGACCAGTCAACTGTGACAACCACGCTTCACACGCTCGGCGCATCCCCTCCCCCCCATCCACAAAGGACCCCTCATCTCTCATAGGAGTCCTCTCAAACACTGCGCGACACCGTCGCTTCTCGCCTCACGACTCACAGACCAAGCCAGCAACGCCCTCTGGGGCTCAGGCTCCTCCCTCCACGCCTCCTTCACAGCCTCCTTCCCGGCCTCCGCTCCGGATACATCGCCTCACGACCCCATCCATCAGGGTCATCTCAACGGGCCTGGCCTTACGACGAACCAAACCTTAACAACACGCTCTTTCCTCACGCGGCCCCCCTCCTCGCCACGCCCTCCGCTCTAGTGGCCTCCTCTCATCACTCGCATTCGCTATTCACACCGTCCTTCTCGCCGCCTCCGCTCAGGGACGCCCAACTCGGCACGGGCTCTCTCGGGGGGAACCTCAGGGCGTGGCCTCTTTCACTGCTTGCCTTTCACACCTTTCCTTGTCACTGCCTCCCATCACGCATCTCCCAAATACTGCATGCCCTCCTGCTGCCCAGGTCTTCTCTCTTACTGCTCCTGTCACAGGGCCGTCGACTACTCCGACCGCCTACCCTCACCGGCCCCCGCTCACGCCCTCCCAGGCGCCTCCTATCACCTCCCTCTCACGCCTTGCCTTCTCGCCTCGCCTTCATACGCCACAGTTCACCTGTTCCAGCGCCCTCCCTCGACAGGCTCGCCCTCACCGGCCCCCTCCCTTCAACACCGCCTCCTCCACTGCCTCCTCACGCCCTCCTTCCCGAACCCCCTCCTCTAGGCTCCTTCTCACGCCGCCTTTCATACTACCTCTCTTTTCTACTTGCCTCCTCTCACGGCACAACCACCATCACAGTGCCCCTCCCCAGGCTCCTCTCGCACGCCTGCCTGTTCGACGTTACTCGTTTTCACTGCCTCCCTATTGCCTCCTCTGGCGTCCGCCTCGCCCTCACTTTTGACAGTGTTCGTCCTCGCGTGGGGTGTTTTGTCTCAGTCCTACATTTATCGAGAGCAAAAGAATTGGTGTCCCTCTGCTTTCACGTGCTGGAGGTCGCAGGAGTCTGGTGGTCGCATGGTTGTGAGCGAGAGATCTCCTCAAAATTACAAATTGATGCTACGATCCCAGGATGCAAGCGACGTCGCTTCACGCCTCCCTCACGCCCCCCTCACGCCCTCCTCAGGCTCCTCTCACGCCTCCTTCACACCTCCTTCACGCCTCCCTCATGCCTCCCTCTCGCCTCCCTCACACAGTGTTGTTCCTGGGTTTTTGTCAAAGTCTATTTATCGAGACAGAATGGTGTTTTGTTTAGTCTGGAGGCGCAGAGCTTGGTCCAGGTGTGAGCGAGAGATCTCCTCACAAACAAATGAGTACGATCAGGATGAGGAGGCGCACACCTGAGGCCTGAGGCCTGTCCCCATACACACTACACACACCACACTACACACTACAAAAACCTCTTCTGTGGTCCTTATTTTAGGAAATATGTTTCATTCGTTTTACTTCTTGTATTCTTTCCCATTCTACACTTTTTCTACTCTCTGGTTATCATTTTTGGTGCCGTAATTCTCAAAATTATTTATGAAAAAGGTCGTTTTCATCTGGAGTAATATTTATTGGTGATACAGTATGTTTCCAGGTTTTATGTTTCATTCCTTTTCAAAAATACTTTCCAAATTTGTAATTACCTGTAGGTATAGCCAGTACTGCACTTTGAATGTGTAAAATATGTCTCCAGTTTTAAATAGGTGATTGCAATGGTGGGGTCATAGTATGATTCCCTCCGACACACCCGGGCCGAACCCCTGCTGTTTATTAGCCAACATTATCAACAGAAGCTTTTCTCCCTCGTCTGATTCCACTCTCACTTATGTTTGATCATGGCTCTGGTTTCACTTCTGCCATTAGTGTTGAGAGCAGCACTAATTACTAACCTCAATGGCTTTTACATGAGCACTTCAACATAAATATCTTATCGGCCCGCCCAGAACCAGCCACAAACCGGGAAAAGCAGCAGGACGGGGCTGAGCTGGACCAAAACAGACCAAAGCAGGCCTTATCAGAGGCTCTCAGAGAGACACGAGCACACAGTGGGTAGCATACTGCTCACTGGGTTTCACATTCAGAAGTCCATCTTTTTGTGCTGAGAAAGGGTTCACATTGTGGTCCACGGTCACATTGAGCAGCAGATTTTAATGTGAGAAGAGAAAAGTTTCGGTGTGGTAAATGTACGCGATGTACTTGTACGCGATCACATACTGAGCGGCGTTGTGTGTGTGCAATTGGTTCTATATTGTAGATTCAAAAAAGGGCTGTTCTAGGTTAGGGCTCTCCAATAGGTCCGGATCCCGAAGCAATTTGGTCTGGCCCGCGGCTCAGTTTCCCATGATTAAATATATATTCATTCATTTTTTTCGTGGCACAGCGCTTTGCTGTACGTATGATGCTGCAGACATGATGCGCATGAAACATGTGCAAGTGTTTGGAAGTCTGCTCGTTAACAAGGAACATTACACGCCGTGCACTGGAGGACAGGGCCGACCACTGTTCGTGATGTGCGTATTGCTGCACGGGTCGGGTTATGAAAGGTGGGCCGCGGTCTCGTCCCAGGACATAGGCTTAAGGCGCGTCTAATTCATAAGCTAATTTTCCTTGAATATGTGTCGGATTGTGATAAAACAAACATCATTTTAGATCTTGACTCTGGAGGAAAGATAAAAAGACATGATTTCTCAGGTGCAGATCCGTTGTCTCCAGTTTAGTGCTTTCAGGAACTTTTCCCCGTTGTCCATTTCATTATGTTGCATATATTTCAATGCTCAGTCTGAGTTATTTGTAATAGACTGCTGCAGCTCAGAGAAGTCCAAAAACATGCGTGACACTGTGCATGTTGCCTAGTGACAGCTGCGTTTGTTCTGAAGAACTAAATGCAAAGTGAGATTTTTTTTGCACCAAATGTTCTAATGACAGTTATTTTCAAATAGTCCTGTTTTAGACCTGCTTTATTACTGCTTTAGTCCTTGTCGGAAAAATGAAAAAAATCAAAGCATTGCTGTACTGGTGTGACCCAGAATAAGAAGCGCAATGGAAAAACATGATATTGTGTAATGTGGTGCCGGAGGTTCTTGTACAGGCTTTACTGGCACATGAAAAATGATTCAGTCATTTGGAAGAAGTTGAGAATCCCTGGGCTTGGGCTTGGAGTTTGGAGAAACAGGACTTTTATAGATATTTACAAACAAGGAGTTATTTTAACCAAGAAATTAAACAAAGCAACGATCATTATAACCATCTGACTGAATTTGTTGTTGAATCAGGTTGTTGATTATGGAATGTTGGTCCACTCTTCAATGACAGTGCAAAGCTGATGGATGTTTGCCAGAACTGGAACATTCTGTTGTATGTACACCGATCCAGAGCATACCAAATATGCTCAATGGGTGACATGCCAGGTGAGCTGGCCATGCAAGAACTGGAATATTTTTAGCTTCCTGGAATTGTGTGCAGATCCTTCGACATGGGGCTGTGCATTATCATGCTGCAACATGAGGTGATGGTTGTGGATGAATGGCACAACAATGGGCCTCAGGATCCCGCCACGGTATCTCTGTGTATTCAAAATGCCATCAATAAAATGCACCTGTGTTTGTTGTCCATAACATACGCCTGCCCATACCATAACCCCACCACCACCATGGGCCACTCCATCCACAACGATGATATCAGCAAACGTCTCGCCCACACGACGTGACACAATCCTGCAGTCAGCATGCCAATTGCACGCTCCCTCAAAACTTGAAACATCTGTTGTGCTGCTTAAAGATCATATTTTATGCTATTTTTCCCGTTTCATTGTCGACCCTAAGGGCAAAGTTGATAATAAGTGTTGTGCAACACCCATAACATAATAGTTATAAAATATCACCCATATATATATCACCCGAAAATGCAGACGGCTTAGTTTGAGATTTGCCCTCACCCTCACAAAAAGCGATCCGCCTTCCCCGCCCAATCCGTGACGTAGTCTCAGCGTGAGCGTGCTTTCCCCACCCACCCCGTGATGTAGCCTAGAGTGGAGGCTGAGGCGTGGCTGGTCAGCGCCGGTACACAGCAGCAGTGTTGGAACACAATAAGTAGCGTTTGAAGCTAACTGTGCCTAAATAGCCACAGTTCCTCTCGAGAGCGGGAGTGCAGGGGCGGGGGGAGGTGGGGGTGTTGCGGGTACAGAGTGCTTCCTGGAGGATGGGCTGAAGCAGGGAAGCGTGAAATCGCACTCACCAGGCTGACTCATACTGGTGAGTAGCCCTGTTCGTCTGCTCATCGGAGGGAAAGGAGAGACTGTACGAGAGTAGTGTAGACTGTAGAGACTATTCTCTAGCTAAATCATCAAAAAAACACTTTGAGCACATATAGGAGGTTCCAATAGCACTGTAAGAAGGTTAAACGCTCTGAAAAGTCGATTTGGCATGACATAGGCCCTTTAATAAAACTGAACATTTCAGTGTCCTTTTATTTTGGCCAGTCTAAGGCACACTTGTACAATATTTATGCAGTTGGATCAGCATATTGATCACTAACGTAGATTTTGACAGATTGTGAACAATATTTGAGAGAAATGAGTCTTTTGTGCATATAGATAATTCAATTCAATTCAATTCAATTTATTTTTGTAACAGTAGTTGCCTCGAGGGGCGACAGTGGAAAACAGTAAATAAACAGTGTTCATAAGGACTTGGAAATGTCCCAGCGTCCTGTGTCCCTAGACAGATGTCCCAAGCTCCCCTGTCCTTAGACCCTCCTTCTCGGCCAGGAAAAACTACCAAACATGTTTTGGTAAAAATTAGAGCAAAAACAAGTATTGCATTTATATTTTTGTTCAGTGTACAAAATCTACATGGTTAAATTGGGCAGGGTTAGGATTAACACACTATAATTGAGTATTAAACTGAACAGGATGTGGAGCGAGTGGAGCTCTACTCAACATACAGTGAGGAAAAAAAGTATTTGAAAACCCTGCCATTTTGGAAGTTCTCCCACTTAGAAATTATGGAGGGGTCTGAAATGTTCATCGTAGGTGCATTTCCACTGTGAGAGACAGAATCTAAAAAAAGAAAAGAAATCCGGAAATCACATTGAATGATTATTCAATAATTTATTTCTATGTCATTGCTGCAAATATAATAATATTTGAACACTTGCCAATCAGCAAGAATTCTGGCTCTCAAAGACCTGTTAGTCTGCCTTTAAAAAGTCCACCTCTACTCCACTTATTAATCTAAATGAGTAGCCCCTGTCCACTCCTCAATCAGTCAGACTCCAACTATTACCATGGGCAAGACCAAAGAGCTGTCAAAAGACCCCAGAGAAGAAGACCCCAGTTGTAGACCTCTACAAGGCTGGAAAGGGCTACAGGACAATTGGCCAGCAGCTTGGTGAAAAAAGATCAACTGTTGGAGCAATTGTTAGAACATGGAAGAGGCTAAAGATGACTGTCAATCTCCCTCAGACTAGAGCTCCATGCAAGATCTCACATTGTGGGGTCTGAATGATGATAAAAAAGGTGGAGTTTGTCAATGACCAGAAGAGAGCTGGGACCACAATGTCGAAGATTACTATCGGTAATATACTACGGTTCCCCTTAAGCAGGTTCCCTTGCACATGACTTCAGCACATGACTGCTTGGATTAAGCTGACTTAAGAAAGTTCCCCTGCTTAAGTCAGCACATGTCTGTCTCCACCTGCTCTCAGCATCATGCTTTGGGGGGCTTTTCTGCACAGGGGACAGGACGACTGCACTGTATTAAGGAGAGAATGAATGGGGCCATGTATTGTGAGATTTTGGGTAACGACCTCTTCCCCTCAGTCAGAGCATTGAAGATGGGGCGTGGCTGGGTCTTCCAACATGACAATGACCCGAAGCACACAGCCAGGAGAACCAAGGAGTGACTCCATGAGAAGCATCTGGAGTGGCCTTGCCAGTCTCCATACACTGATTTTATCAGGTGTTCAAATACTTATTTGTAGAAATAACATACAAATAAATTATTTTTTTTAAATCGTACAATGTCATTTCCGGAATTTATTTTAAAGATTCTGTCTCTCACAGTGGAAATGCATTTACGATGAAATGTTCAGACCCCTCCATAATTTCTAAACTGGAGAAGTTGCAAAATCGCAGGGTGTTCAAATACTTATTTTCCTCACTGTCGCGCTGCCCATCAGCTGCAGCCGGACCCTTCTCAGTCAAGCAGGTACTAAACTGTTCTAACTGGTCAGTGGTACTGTCGGAATCCATGGTTACCATGAAATGTGGTTTCCAATACATTATTTGAAGTTCCAAAACATGAGATATAAAAGTAGTAGATACATATCAATATCTCTTATATTCTAACATAATCTATATTCCTGTATCCTGAATTCATAATGTATTTAACATATCTGTTTTCTTTCAAACTTGTCTTTGTAAATCCATGCTTCAAGGGCACAGCTTCACACATGTTTGATTTGTGAATGGCAGCAGACTCACTCTTGAATTCAAAGCATGTTTTTGGCTCTATCAGCGTGTGTGTGTGCGGGTGTGTGTGTGTGTGTGTGTGTGTGTGCGGGTGTGTGTGCGGGTGTGTGTGTGTGTGCGGGTGTGTGTGTGTGCGGGTGTGTGTGTGTGTGTGTGTGTGTGTGTGGTGTGTGTGTGTGCGGGTGTGTGTGCGGGTGTGTGTGCGGGTGTGTGTCATGCGGGTGGGGTGTGTGTGTGGGTGTGTGTGCGGGTGTGTGTGTGGGTGTGTTGTGCGTGCGTGTTTGTTTGTGTGTGTGCGGGTGTGTGTGCGGTTGTGTGTGCGCGAGTGTGTGCGTGTGTGTGTGTGCTTTTGTGTGTGTGTGTGTGTGCGTGTGTGTGTGTGTGTGTGCATTTGTGTGTGTGCGTGCGTTTGTGTGTGTGTGTGGGTGCGTGTGCGTGCTTTTGTGTGTGTTTCCTGGTATAATTAACCCCATCACGTCCCCCTTTTGCACACTTAACAGGCCGGGCTGGGTGTGTCCGCCGCGGTGCCGTCGATTCCTCCGTGGCTAATCTGTCTGTTCACCCGTGCCGTCGGAGCGTGCCCGGCTCCGCGCACATGCCATTAGCAATGTGTCGTTACAGCAGGCCCCCCGGGGACCAGCGGAGAGAAGGGCTGTTCAGGTTCAAACAATGGAGTTAAAACGTGTTCATTCAACTATGATTGTCTTACGATGGTTAATTATAGGTGTAGTTTAAATTCAAGAGGAGAAGCAAAGAAATGTATTGTAATTTGTCGCTAAAGGAAATAAATGTTATGATTATTTAAAATATCTCTAATTTATTTAGCTTATCCATATGAATGAAGCAATATAACTTAACTCAACCCAAAAATAACATTTTATTTGTAGTGTGCATGTGGTTTCATTTTACTTCATTATAAGTATATATAATGTATAATTATATAATTATGATTATAATTATAATTATAATTATAATTATTAATAAATAATTTGAAATACCTTCCTCTTGCATTTGGAATTAATCAGTTTACGTCCCAAAAAAGTGAATGAAGCATATCCCCTTATATATGTTTATTTCTTACAGAAATCTACAGTCTAAATTAGTTAGCTTTTAGCTCAGATGACAGTTTAATGGGTCAATATAATCTACCAATAGTGACTTTTATTTTTTTTATTAAAACACAATTTTAAAAAAAAGAAAAGAAAAAAAGATTCAATATAGAACACAAAACAAACAGAACAGGGCCAGAGAGCAAAATAAAAGTAAAAATAAACTAAATGACAGAATAAATGTAATCATGGTGCAGTTAAGTTTAAATCAGACTTTTAACCAGACTTTGAGCTAAATGTAGTGGAGGGGTTGGTACCAGCCCAAACCCTCTGGATTATTCAGAACTTGTGTTTTATAGGCTATAGGGAAAATACAGAGGGCAGGCTCCGGAGTCTCCCAAACCTACCCGGACAAGCCGAGTTGCTAAGTGATCAATGGCATGAGCATCAAACGCCGCTAAGTCTATTTACACTCTTATGCCTGAGATACTGATGGTTCGATATGATTAAAAAGGAGTTCTAAATGGTTTAATTAGACAAAACATTGTCATGGCGAGGTGAGACAGTTACTCCAACATTGTCCTGTTTTGCTCTTTTCAGTCATGTAGACTACAGGACATAAGAAGTTTAATGCTGTAATCCAAAGTGTGTCCTGTAGTTCATTCACCGTTCCTGTTGGGGGTGGCAAGTGACTGGAGTCTATCCCAGTGACTTTGGGCTTTAGGCGGGGTACACCGAGTACAGGGCCAGTCGCAGGGTTGGTCCTGTGCTGTGATATGAAAAATATAATTAAAAAGACAATTAACCAAAAACTAGAAGGAAGCCAAAACCCAAATGCTCTGTGTCCTCCCCACACCTCATCCTACCTATACACCCCAGTGTCTATGTGGTGTGTGTGTGTGTGTGTGTGTGTGTGCGCAGAGGCAAAGAGGCACCAGTCAGGTCGGCTCTCCAGGTTCAGACGGAGAAACCTTACACTCAAGTCCAGCGTCTCGTATCTAATCCTTTCCTATCTTCTCCTTTTGCACCACCTCTTAACCAACTTATTGCAGCACAGGCTCACTTGAGCATTTTTGACAGATTTGATAGGCCTAGCAACAATAAAAAGCAATTAATAGAGTGAATATTTAAGTGAATTGAAGACAAATATAGCACAGCAATATTCATATAGACACAATACCCAGCAAGCTTGAGGACAATATTTTTTCTTAAAGGTGCACTACAACCTGTGTGTCTCCATGGAGATCGGATTACTTTGCCTGAAATATTCTGATGAAGCACTTCCAAAAGCCTCACAAATGTATGAAACATTATAATAAGAGTGTAACATCAAGGGTTATTTTGCATTATAGTTCATGCTAAAACTTTAGAGCAAAGGCCTATATGTTTATTATTTTGTTTATTAATGTTTCTTTTACTTCTAATTTTACTATCTAACAGAGAAAAATCAATGCAGAATAGTCAAGTCTTTTTATATATCTTGCCGCCACAAAAAGTTATAGACAGAGATGAAGTTTCTTGGACATGAACAGCGCAAGCATAAAGCAGGGGAAGTGGTCAGAGCTAAGGGTCACAGGCAGAGGCAGGGTCATCGGGTTTATGCAGCGGCAATCCTGAAGGTGGCTCTCAACAAAGGGGAAAACTGGAATAATACTGAAGCTATAGGGTGGTACGACCAACGCGTGCCATGTGTGAGCAGGCTATAGGACACGTTTTTCTATGAGGGAGTGTCGAGGTCAATAGTCATGAATCAAGGCGATATAATGGCGTGTAATTGTCAGAGGACGGCTTTTTTCTGCAGAAAATTGCCCGGGTCTGGTTGGTGTTTTGTCATCGCTCACCAATAAAGACTCTATTTTGCATTGAAACGTCTCAAGTCTGGAGTTCGGTTATTCGTCACTGCATGACGTTTGGGTGTTTTGATTGCTCTAAAATACCTTAAAAAACATGCATTCTTACTGTGGTTAGCCACTCCACAGAACTGACTTTTAATTTGACGTGGTGGTGTCAACTGCTGGTCTCCATAGAGATGTAGGGGAAAAAAGGTAATGCCTTACTGTGGAACATTCACAGCAAAGCAATGACAGAATATGTATTGCATTTTTGCCTTCATCGTATCATATCAGGGTCTGAAGGTTTGTCCATTCAACATATTCATTCATTAGGTCAAAAGAGGTCACAGGAGGTCACAGGAGGTCACAGGAGGTCACACGAGGTCACAGGAGGTTCCAGAAGATCACAGGAATTTTCAAGAGGTCACAGGAGGTCTCAGAATGTCTCAGGAGGTCACAGGAGGTTTCAGAAGATCACAGGAGTTTTCAAGAGGTCACAGGAGGTCACAGAAGGTTATAGGAGGTCTCAAGAGGCCACAAGTGGTCTCAGAATAATTCAGAAGGTGACAGGAGGTTTCAAGAGGTCACAGGAGGTTTCAGAAAGTTTCAGGGGGTCACAGAAGGTCACAAGAGGTCCCAAGGAGGTTGCAGGAGGTTACAGGAGGTTACAGTAATTTGAAGGAGTTTGCAGGAGCTTGCGGAAGGTTGTAGGAGGTTACAGGAGGTTGCAGGAGGTTTCAGAAAGTTACAGAAGTGTGCAGGAGGTTACAGGAGGTTACAAGAGGTTACAAGAGATTATAAGAGAGTACAACATGTTATAGAACTGCTCACAATGTGCATACGACTGCTGATCGTACAGTGGCAGGGACATATCTGATATTTGTTGTGAATCATAGGGTCCAAGTGAAAGTAGGGCTAACTGTGAAATGCAGACACAGATGGCTGTAAACACAGTTCTGAGGGTGCAACAGCTGGTTTTTTGCCTTCTGAACAAAAAAAAAAACGCTTCTGACTTTAAATTAAGTTAGTATTCATCCAATAATAAAGGTAGCATTTGGCTAATGTAGTTCTTTGATGTTTTTGCTGTTTATAAGATGATAGTGGGGCCACAAACATGTCCACAGCCCAGGTTACTCTTGTCCTCGTACAGAGCCAACATCTCTGTCAAGCTTCTCGTATCAGATTCAATTGTTCAGTGTGAAATCAGGAAGAATTTGGAACATCTTTAACTGTTCACAATAACAGTGTAAGACCAACTTAAGTTCAAATGAGTTTCACTTCTTGACATTCCAAAGAAAAATAACACATTGCCAGTTCCCTCCAGGATTAGTCTGTCACATTCTCTGCTGGGATCCAGACCCAAACAGTGAAGACCTGTGTCAGCACTGTGATCCAGCCCAGGTTTAATCCACTGAAACGGGCTCCTTCAAAGTCCATCAGCGACAAGCAACGGATGTTTTAATCAGGCACAATAAACACTAACTCCATTATGCTTCTCAGAGGTCAGAGAAAAAAAGTACAGAGACAATAATATTATGAAAAAAAGTAATAATGCAAGTTAGAAGCTGAAATAATGACTTCAGATATACGTAGTATTTGGTGAAACGACTAGTCAAGTACCATTCAGCTGTCTGGGTGATTCTGATCTGCATACATTTTCTAAGCCATCCGAAGATACAAGGACATTTAAAGTAAGGACCAAAGAAATTAGGCTTAACATCAAGATTTTGTACCTTTTACACTTACTAAGAGTGGGAGGAGTTTTCAAAGTCTTTATGTACACTCAAGCTTCAGTTGCAGGACAATACAGAATAACCCAAAGAGTCGATCAAATACTGTACAACTCAGGAAGATAATGATAATGATGGAAACGCCATTGTAACGTGGTTAAAAGCTCATTAAGCGTCACACTTGATTTTAGAACTATGTAATTGGGCCTCAAAACTTCTGCCATGGACACAATAAATGGATACCTTTTTATTGGCGGCAGGAAAAAAGGCCATCACAAAGAAATGGATGACACAAACATCACTAACGACATTCAGACTTCATTTGGAAATGGACAAATTTGACCGTTGAACAGTTTGAACCGTAGCTTTTCTTGTGTTCTTTGCTGTTCTGTGTTCAGTTTTGTTTTGCTTCTATATATTTTTAAAATAAATAAAAATCTTTAGAGCTCTCTGGAACAGTTCTGTTTTTGTATCATTTATTTATACTTTTTACCCTTTAGTACCCTGATGAAAATAAAATACAGCTTAAACAAATAAACACAGGATATCCAGATAAAACATTCAATAAAATAATCAATATAGATGAAATCATACAAAACAAGAGCACTGGCATTGTGGGTAGTCCTAAACCAGTGCTTTGATTTCATTAAAAGGTATAAATTCATATATCTTCAAAAGTCTTTGTGTTTTGTTCCACACACAGGAGCAAAGTGTCTGAAAGCCTTTTCTCCTGACTCAGTGTTGACTCTGTGTGACTGTAGTTTAACGATGTCCTGATGAATACTTGATCTGAGCTGCAGCAAACGCTTTAAATAATCAGGCAAAATCCCAATGAGAGCAGTGAGCGTATAAGTGGCAGTGGTGAGTTCTGTATCCTTCTCCTATAATGAACCTTAGAGCTGAACCTTATTACTGAACCTTAGAGATGAATCTTAGAGCTGAACCTTAGAGCTGAACCTTAGAACTGGACCTTTGTGCTGAACCGTAGTGATGAACCTGAGAGCTGAGCCTTAGTGATGAACCTTAGATATGAACCTTAGAGATGAACCTTACAGCTGAAACTTAGAGCTGAACCTTAGAGATGATATTTAGAGCTGAACCTTAGAGCTGAACCTTAGAGCCGAACCTTAGAGCTGAACCTTAGAGCTGAATGATAAACCGAGTTCAGAGGTTTTAACACTGTTGCTGTAGAATCATATATATAATGTCCCATAATCTAGAACTGAGACAAATGAAGCCTGGATCCAATGCAACAGCAATAACATGTAGAACTTTGGTAGCAGCTGTGATAGTTCTAAGTTCTAAGTCCTGGTCTAAATCCAGACTGGTAACTATTTAAACTTGAATATTTGGTTAAGAACGCACAGACCTTGTTACTTATGAGCTTCTCTAAGAGTTTTGCGAGGCAGGATAGTTTTGAGATTCAAATCATTTTTCTGACCTTGTTTGTGCAAAGGGAGAACAAAAGCAGTTTTCCACAGTAATGGGATACTTTCAGTTTGAACTGTGAGATTAAAAACATGAGTTAAACAATCTACTCTTAGTGGGGCTGATCACAAAAGTAACCTAGCAACAAGTTGGTGTAATCCCTCATTCGTCCAGGAGTGTTCCATTGTAGAAAAAGATTCAGTTGTTTCATCTGGACTCTGTTTTAGAAAAAACAAAACGTTTCGACCCTCATCCAAGAGTCATTCTCAATCTGTGAATTGCATCTGGGAACTGGAGGTTTTTATCTTACTCCGCTCAGGGCGGGACCTCCTGATGAAGGGTGTTTACAGTTTCACTTGAGACTACTCTTCTTTGTACCCTAACAGCCCTGTAACAGCTGAAAATTAACATCCTATTGTACACTGACTTTTGCTCCCTTCTCACTGTGTACCTGATTAGCATCAGAATGACCAGGGCTTCTCCCGCTCCAGGGTTTCAAAACACTTTTATACACGACTGGAAGGCTGAATCTTAAACCTCCATTACGATTTAAGGAAGGATCCTCTTTTTTAACAAAGTTGCCTCCTTAACTCCTCCTTAACTCCTCCTTAACTCCTCCTTAACTCCTCCTTAACTCCTCTTTCAAACCATCTTTTCTCCTGCTCAGAACCTTCTCCTCACTGTCTTCAATAGAGTGGTTTGTGGCTTTGAGATGAAGATGCACAGCGCTCTGGGGTCCTGAAATAGAGTGTCTTCTGTGCTGATAAAGCCTCTTGTGCAGTGGCTGTTTAGTCTCCCCTATGTGGCGCTCTTTACAACTTTCTTCACTGCATTGGATAGAATACACTACATTGCTCTGTTTTTGTGTCGGCATCTTGTCCTTAGGGTGAACCAGTTTTTGTCTTAATGTGTTCCTGGTTTGAAATAAACAGGGACTTTGTGTTGTCTAAAAATTCATTTTTTCCAACAGTCCCGAGACATAAGGGAATAGAGACACCCTTTTCTTCTTGGTTCTGTTTCCCTTTTGTCCTTTTGTCCCTTTGTCCTGCTTTTTGGGTAAAGAGGGAGTAGAATTTTGCGATAAGGATTTAACCTTTTGCCCAAATTTTGCTGAATTGCCCTGAGATTCTGTGAAAGTATTGACGTAGTAAGATGTTTTGGCTTTGGTGAACAGTAGAGAGACATATTTATTGTGCTTATGACAAAACTGCTGCCAGTCTGCAGCTGGTTTGGTTGCCGTGGTTTCTGCCCAGGCTTTGTCACGCTCTCGAGATAATGCAGCGATGTCTGGACAGAACCAGGGATTATTCTTATGTTTGACCCTGACTCTTTAAGAGGGTGTGATTTATCAGTAACAGCATTAAATGTTTTGATGAAAAAGTCCAGTGCTGTGTTGGGTTTGGAACACTAGTGGTCAAACCAATGTCACTACAGAACAGATCAAACAGAAATGCTCATTAAAATGCTTGATAGGACCTTTTAACAGTTACACTTGATTTGGATTGAATACAATTTTGTGTTCCGCACACGCCCAATAGGACAGTGGTCACTACAGTCCAGAGGAAAGACGCCACTAACAATGGTCATTCTGAGGCTTGTTGCTGAAGATAATGTCCAGTAATGTTGCTTTAAGTGGGTCTTTAGGGTCTTTAGGGTCAGGGCGGGTGGGAGCAGTAAGAAGTGTGAGGTTTCATTCATTACAATAGTTTTTAGACTGTCAGAGTTTTGGACCAATCAATGTTCATGTCGCCTAAAACAAGTAACTCAGAATGATCCATAGTGGAGAGGAATGGTAAGAAGTCCTCTAGCTCCCCCCAGGGGCAGGAGGGCCATAAAACCTACAACTGTCATTTCCCAGGATTATTTGGACCCTGACCCACCTCCAGGGCTTTGTATTCAAAACTCTTTGACTTGGAGACTTTGGAATTTACAGTTGCAGTAAAACAAGATTTTATAAATATTGTTACTCCGCCTCCTTTACTGGGTCTATCACAACGGAATAAATTCTAATTGTCCAATGAAATGTCAGCGTCTGAGATGGCCTGGAGGTGAGCCATGTTTCAGACAATACAAATATATCAGGATTTGCTTGTTTTTCCCACACTCTAATAAAGTCTATTTTAGACTGAAGACTTCACACATTCATGTGAATCATTCAAAGACCTTTTCTTAAATTAAAATCAATTTTAAGAACAATGTCTAACTGAGCATTTTCTATGGGCAGGCTTTTAGTAGGTTTAATGTTGATGAAATATGATTTGTAGTTTTGCTTTGTTCCACATTTGTGAAGCTTGTAATCTTCAGATGGTTCCTTTCCCATTTGATTAGGGGTAATAGAGTGGTGGGCAGGCTGAGGGCCTGACACTGTTATTCTCCCAATGATCCAGCCAGGTATTTTAGATTATATATATATATATTTAGGGACAGTGCATATCAGTGAACATACAGTACAGTGACTACAGACCTGGTTCCTCTTGAGCCAGCGTTTGAGCTTTGTCTTGAATGTGTTTAATGTCAGACTCTCTGAGAGCGGCTGATGCTGGTCCAAGTCTCTGTGCCTTTGACTGACAGCACTTGTTGACTGAAGGCTGTGCGTCTCAAAGGAACTGCACAATCACCTCCAGTAGAAGCTCTGGTTACTCTGTCCAGATCGGAATTTAATAAACTCATTCAGGGGTGGCAAAGTGGCAACTTTTATAAAATGTAGGATAATGTATAGTTATAGGTAGGCATACACAGATGGCTGTAGGTGCCTACTGCAGAAAACATGTAAACAAAGAAAAGACAAGCCTGCACACATACTCCCCAACTGCATTTAATCGACAACGTTTCAATCCAAATGGATCTTCCTCAGGTCATAGCTCTCAGTTGTGTACCACCCTCTTATATGACTTATGCCCACTGATTGATTGGCCAATCCAAGAGCAGGCAGCTGGAGTCAAACACACAAGTACACTACACACACTGAGCACAGGAATTAAAAAAAATAAATAAAAATCTATATATACATAATGAAAAAAATCAAGCAGCCATTGCCAAAATCTATCAATAATAATAGATACTTTACAGGAAATGCTAAATTTCATATTTTTGATTTAGGCCACTAGGGGTCAGCGTTTGTAAAGTGTAAATATAAAAACGTTCTCTCTGTAACAGCAGCCAGTTGATCGACCTTGAGATCGGCTGCTGTGGCTCTTTAAAATGGCCCAATCAGGATTTCTGAGGTCTCCAGTTCTGATGTTGCTCCTGTGTTCTGCTGTTCCAGTCTTCAGTGCTCTAGATGTTTTGCCCACAGTCCACAGGGGCATTTTAAAAGGTAGATAACATTTTTAGTGGAGTATGTAATCGTCCCCTTGATTTTCATAGTCTTGCCTGTCATTGGATGTGTCTAAGTTTTGCATTTGTACGTAAGTGTACATGACCCACACCTGTAGTGTGTGTACATGACCCACACCTGTAGTTTGTGTACATGACCCACACCTGTAGTTTGTGTACATGACCCACACCTGTAGTTTGTGTACATGACCCACACCTGTAGTTTGTGTACATGACCCACACCTGTAGTGTGTGTACATGACCCACACCTGTAGTTTGTGTTCATGACCCACACCTGTAGTGTGTGTACATGACCCACACCTGTAGTTTGTGTACATGACCCACACCTGTAGTTTGTGTACATGACCCACACCTGTAGTTTGTGTTCATGACCCACACCTGTAGTGTGTGTACATGACCCACACCTGTAGTGTGTGTACAAGACCCACACCTGTAGTGTGTGTACATGACCCACACCTGTAGTTTGTGTTCATGACCCACACCTGTAGTGTGTGTACATGACCCACACCTGTAGTTTGTGTTCATGACCCACACCTGCAGTGTGTGTACATGACCCACACCTGTAGTTTGTGTTCATGACCCACACCTGCAGTGTGTGTACATGACCCACACCTGTAGTGTGTGGTACATGACCCCACACCTGTAGTTTGTGTTCATGACCCACCTGTAGTTTGTGTTTCATGACCCACACCTGTAGTTTGTGTTTCATGACCCACACTGCAGTGTGTGTACATGACCCACACCTGTAGTTTGTGTTCATGACCCACACCTGCAGTGTGTGTTCGTGACCCACACCTGTAGTTTGTGTACATGACCCACACCTGTAGTTTGTGTGTTCATGACCCACACCTGTAGTTTGTGTTCATGACCCACACCTGTAGTTTGTGTTCATGACCCACACCTGCAGTGTGTGTACATGACCCACACCTGTAGTTTGTGTTCATGACCCACACCTGTAGTTTGTGTTCATGACCCACACCTGCAGTGTGTGTACATGACCCACACCTGCAGTGTGTGTACATGACCCACACCTGCAGTGTGTGTACGTGGCCCCTAACACCTGTAGTTTCCAGGTGGAGGCTCTAAAAATGTGCTGTTTCTCGATGGAATCAGATCAGACTTAACTAGCATTTGTCTTAAGTTTGGAGGAAGTTCGTACACTACTTGAGGAGGCTTGTTGAATACACATTTTTCAATAATGGATTGTGTGTTAACAATGAACCAGTGCTTTTTCAAAATGTTTTTGTGCTTTAATGCAACCCTAATGTACTTTAAATAACCCATAGTCTGTATATCTCTTTTGTTTAGGAGACACTCCAATCAGATCTGTGTCTGGCTCCTTTTATCATTCCTCCTTATAACCTCGCATTCTGAACTGATTCTCCAGGTCACCCGGCTTGTTCAACGTAGTCTGTTTGTTTAGAACAGATTCTTCTGACCCGAGTAAATTTATTAGAACCTGTCGAGGAAGCTTATTTCTGTTTCACTGTGATTTAAAGTGGCATTTTAAATGTTGATGACTAAAATTGAGCCCTCATAAATGATAAATATGTCATCAAAATAACTTTTCCCAAACTTTTATGAAGTGAACAAGCAAATTAGATTTTTTTTTTGAATTGTCAAAACTTTGGTTATATTTTTGAAGTATTAGGAAATGATGATATGAGTAAGGTTTTTAATCTGATATTTTTAAGGCTCTTTTGTATAATCATTCAATTGCAGCATTCAATTGCTATCTTTGTAGCATCTGGACTCCCCGGGAACCTACGCCAGGATCCTGTTTGTGGACTTCAGCTCTGCGTTCAACACCATCCTCCCTGCTCTGCTCCAGGACAAGCTGTCCCAGCTCAACGTGCCTGACTCCAGCCTGCAGGGGGAGCACTGACTTCCAGACGGATTCGGCGCAGTGTGTGCGGCTGGGGAAGAATGTCTTCAGACACTTCGGACTATCAGCACAGGAGGCTCCACAGGGCTGTTGTACTTTCTCCTCTGCTCTCTCCCCTGTACACAAACTGCTGCAGCCTCCAGCCACGACTACCGTAAAACTCATGCAAGTTTGCGGACGACACCACACCCTCATCGGGCTCATCTCGGACGGGGATGAGTCTGTCTACAGGAGGGAGTGGACCGGCTGGTGTCCTGGGTGCAAGCGGTAACAATCTGGAGTTCAATGCCCCAGAAGACAGTGGAGATGATCGTGGACTTCAGGAAAGTCACAGCCCCCAAGCCCCCCCTCATCATGACAGACTCCCCATCACCAACACCGTGGACTCCTTCCGCTTCCTCGGGCACTGACCATCATCCAGGACCTCAAGTGGGAGCCCTCCATCAGCTCCCTCATCAAGAGGGCCCAGCAGAGGATGTTACTTTCTGCGGGCAGCTGAGGAAAGCCAAGCTGCCAGTGCAGATGATGGGTGACCAAGTTCTAATCACGGCCATCATTGAGTCCATCCTCACCTCCTCCATCACCGTGTGGTAACGGAGCCACAGCCAGGGACAAACAGAGACTACAACAGCGCCCTCTGCTGGAGCCACAGCCAGGCACAAACAGAGACTACAGCGCCCCTGCTGGAGCCACGCAGGCCAGGGACAAACAGAGACTACAGCGCATTGTGGCGTTCTGCTGAGAAGGTGATCGGTGCTGCAGACTCCTAATCTCTGCAGGACCTGTACGTCTCCAGGGCTCTGGGACGAGCAGGTCGGATCACAGCTGACCCTTCTCACCCTGGACATGGTCTATTTAAGCCACTCCCCTCAGGCAGGAGGCTACGGTCCATCCGGACCAGAACCTCCCGCCACAAAAACAGTTTCTCATGAACACTTAAACACCTGCCACTTTAACTACATTTTAATTAATCACTCACTACACATTTTCTAATTTTCTGCAAATCTTTAAATTGAACTGTAAATTCTTGTGTACATAGTAAGTCTGTTTTTGTCTTATACTATACTACATTGTAACTGTCTCCTAATGTAGGCCCTTTTGATTTCACATATGTTTCATTTATGTTGTTTTAATTATTGCTCAGTGTTTTATGCATGCCGAAAAAAAGTTCCTATGTTTGTGAATTTTGTTCATTGACAATGGCAATAAACCTTTTCTGATTCTGATTCTGAACTGGTTTTAAGGCCGCATGATTTGTCATTTGAAAGGCCCCTGAGCATTTGAAGTCAGCAAACCTGATCGTCACACACTGCTGCAGATGCAAGAGTGAGATCAAATTTTAATGAGAGAAGACGAGATCCATACATATTTGAATGAAGCCGATCACGAATAAAAAGTCAAGTCAAAATTTTCCACATATGGAATTTACTTGGAACCTCAGTATGATTTAAGCCACACATGCGTCTGAGGTGGCTGAACCTCTCAAAGCAAGGCGCTGGCGGTGGCCCAGTGTTGCCAGTTTAGCCTTTAGCGGCTAGCTACATTCATCCACAAGAGCGCGGGGGCTCGCGCACCACATGGAGGGAAAGCTGCTGGAGCGGAGCAACATATAAGTTAGCATCAGTGGAAAAGTCAGCGTTTGGTTACAAATGATTCTTCCGGTTGTGGTTTGGAGCTCGTCCGGGTGCCAAAAAGAGCCACGGCGCACTTAAGTGCACCAATGCGCTCCAAAGCAAACCAATGGAAACATGGCTTGTCTTTTTTGACTAAAATGTTGGATTCTTCTCCCCACTTCTGACCTGAACAGAGAACATACATCCCATGACTCTCCACCTGTGACGCCTGCATTTTGATTTGAAAGTGTGGGTAGGAGGCCCTTATCTGCTTCCTCCCTCTGTGCTGTCCCTGGAGGATTAAAGTGCGCCGCAGGAGAATTGACTTCCTTTTGCAGCCTCCCCACATTATGTTGGGAGGACTGACAAATGCAGACAGCTCCACAGGCCTAAGGAGGAATATGAATGGAGCACAGAATGGATCAGACAAAACTGTTTCTGGTCAGGAGAGGGTTTGGAGGCTGGATCAAATGTAAGGAGATGACAACTCCTCTGTGATAAGCAATGTCAACAGATCAACATCAGTCTGGTCACTGTTTTCATCTTTAAGAGTTCATATGGGAGTGATTGACAGGTGGATTAGCCAATCGGGAACATGCATGGTCCATCCATGTCAAAACATACATGGCTGTTTATGAGTGAAAAGAAAGTAAAAATATCACAGGAACTGAAAAACATCAGGAGAATCAATGAACAAAGCACAAAAGTCTATTAATCTGAGGTGAAAGAACTTTGATTTTGTTCTAAATGATGATGAGCAATCAAAACATACACACTAAACGAAGATGTTCAAATCGTAAGAAAAAGTTGACTAACCCTGACCATAACCCTTTTTTTTTTTTTTTTTTACCATATTGTAAATAAAAGATAAATCACATGAAAAGCTTTGATATGTTTAAAGAATCCTTCGATTTGGAGAAACAGGACATTAAACTATGCAAGGATCACCGTACCAGTATGTGTACATCCCAGTGGAGGAGCTCAAAATCACATGCTTGGAGGAAATTCTGTTGGAAAAATATAGTAATATCAGAACACCATGTCAAAGTGCTAATTACAGGTATTCACAAGTATTCACAACTGTGTATTTAGACCTTAGGTATACTTCCGCCCAGCATAGTTGCTCCTAGGTTAAGCCCAGTGCAGGTCGGAAACTATAGGTTTTTATTTCTGTTCCTAATGGCCTGACCATTAAGCCATTTCAAAGAGGAACGTTTTTAAGCCTGGTCTTAAAATGAAGAGCCTGTGTCGGCCTCTTTAACATGGACAGGAGCTGATTCCACAACACAGGGGCTTGGTAGCTAAAACGCTCTACCTCCTACTGTGGGCTTTTAGAGACTCTTGGGACCGACCAGAAGTCCAGCATTTTGAGAGCGAAGTGCTCTGTTTGGATGGTAAGGTCCTATAGCCTCTTTGAGTTCGGGAGGCTTTGTAAGTCAGGAGGAGGAGTTTGAATTTGATTCTAAACTCAACAGGAGCCAGTGAAGAGACTCGAGCACCGGCGTAATGTGCTCTCTTCTTTTAGTTAGTAAATAATCTTGCTTTTGAACATTTTGCATTTTGAACCAGTTGAAAGCTTTGTATGGAGCTTTTAGGACATGCTGCAGCAGGGAGTTACAGTAGTCTAATCTAGATAGACAAATTCTGATTTTGGCTATATTACGCAGATGGAAATAGGCTGTTTTACAGGCTTGATTTATATGTGCTTGGAACAAGAGCTACTGGTCAAATAAGACTAAAAGGTTTCTTATAGTAGGCTCAGGAGGCTACAGTGATGTTGTCCAGTGTGACTATCTGCTCAGATAAAGCGTCTCGTAGATGTTTAGGGCCCTTTATCCAATGACCTTGTTTTTTCCGGGTTAAGAAGCAGATAATTAAGTGTCAATCCAGGGTTTTATCCTTCACACAAGCACTAATTCTGTCTGCTTGATCGGTCTGATCAGGTTTCATTGATAAATACAGTTGTGTGTCATCTGCAGAGCAGTGGAAGCAGATGCCATGCTTTCTGATCATGTGACCTAACGGCAGAAGAGATGTACCCTCCGAAGTCAGATGGACGCAACAATTTGAGCAGGTAATAATGGGGGAATATTCTGCCATGAAGCTCGCAGCTAGGTTAGCTCACGCTGAGGCTAGAGAACAAGGGGTTTAATCTATGAAATACTGAGCAAAAGTGAGCTGTATGAGGCTCCGGGTTGTTTATGGAGCAATCGAACTTTTAATCGTGTATAGGAAGCTAAAATAGTGTGTATAATTCCTGTTATTTACCAACATCAAATAAAAAGGGGAAGAAATGGTTCCAGGGCCGATATAGTTCCAGGGCCGCAGGTGAAAGCCCGTGGTAAACCGTTTCAGTGGAAAACAACATAATAGGGCAAAATTGCATCTGGTGTTATTTGAACGCGATACGGCAGATGAAGGAGGATGCCACACTCCATCATGATGCTTTTCAGACAGTTCATCATGCTCAGATTAGCCCTGAGCAGTTCTCCAGTCCAGATCGAATGTAGCTCTTATAGCAGCGGAGTAGAAGAATGTTACTTCTTGTGGTAACTGTCTTTTCAGTGATCTAAATACACAAAAATGTCCATATGAGCCACTTTACCCAGTTCCTCCTCCGTTTAATCTCCACTTCTCCACGGCACAGCCATCAGCTTCCTCACCCTCTATATCTCCTCCTCACTTCAGTAACAGCGTTCGATAAAGCCATTCAGCTCCACTAGAATGAAAAAGTGTGTCCTTATTCCGTTTGCTTTCAGAAATAACCTTTGCGAGCGTGACATTGTCCTCTGTGTCCTGTTTTGGATATTAAAAAGAGAAATGATCATCTCGAATATGCTCCACACGGATCCGTTTCTGACGTCGGGGCCTTTTTCAGAACAAAGAGGATCAAGTGAATTAGGAAATTGAGTCAGAAAGTGTAGCAGCAGATTAGATTGAGACCTTTTCTTTCCACGGTTCAAGATGGTACATTTGTAAAACATTGCGAATTATTAACTTGAATTAAACAAATGATTCTAAACACTGAAGAGGAGGAGATGAAGAGGCTGAGGAGGCTGGTGGTTCTGCTGCTGTATACAAAAGGTTGAGTTTTCTGTTCAGGCTGATGTAACCACTGTGTGCAGCAAGAGTCAGAGCATTTACTCTAACAATAGAGAATTCAGTACAAAACCTATTTTTGATCTCACTTTGAGTCATGGACAGTTTTCCCCTCTCTCCCTCTCTCCCTATTCTCTTCCTCCCTCCTTTCTTTTTCGACTCTCTCTCCCCTGGCTCTATTCTTCCCGCCTTTCCCTCCTTTCTCTTCCTCTCTATCCTCTCTATCCCCTCTGTCACGTCTCTCCTTTCTCTCTCTTCTCGCTTTCTCCCTTGTCTCGCTCTCTCACCTCGCTCTCTCTACTCTCTCCTCTTCCACTCTTTCATCTCTCCTCTCTCTCTCTTCTCTCTCTTTCTCCTCTCTTTCTCGCAGTGGGCTCTGATAGTTGTGAAAGCATTAAAGGACACATGGTTTTTCTCTCTTCTAACCCTGTTCTCAGACTGTTCCTTATCACAAACACAGCTGGAGCACATTTAACTTCAGTCACAGTTTGATGAATCCTGTTTCGAAAGTCTTCTCCCTCCAAGCCTCACAAACATCTGTAGCTGTAGCATCCCCTCTGTAGCTCAGCGATTACTGACGTTTCTCCGATAACTGACGTAGCTCTGACTTTTTAAGTCCATAAACCATCACCACCACCATTTCATTTAAAAAGTCTCTGGTTTTGTTCCACAGGAGCAAAGTGTCTGAAAGCCTTTTTCCTGTCTCTGTGTTAAAACGATGAGATTGTAAGATAAAAATGTCCTGAGACCTCAAACTGACTGTGAATAACCTGATCTTGATTGTAGCAATAAACGTGATCAATAATCAGGCAAAATGACAACTAGAGCTTAGACACAAACAAAAGGCACAGTTGCTGTTCTCTTCACATCCAATGAGTGTCAATTCTACTTTAGAGTATAATTCCCAGTGGTGAGTTCTGTGTCCTCCTCCTGTAATGAACCTTAGAGCTGAACCTTAGAGCTGAACCTTAGAGCTGAGCTTAGCAAGCTGAGCCTTAGAGCAAACCTTAGAGCTGAGCCTTAGAGCTGAGCCTTAGAGCTAGAGCCTTAAGTAGCTGGACCTTAGAGCTGCGACTTAGAGCTGAACCTTTAGAGCCTGAACCTTAGAGCTGAACATTAGAGCTGAACCTTAGAGCTGAGCCTTAGAGCTGAGCCTTAGAGCTGAACCCTAGAGCTGAACCTTAGAGCTGAACCTTAGAGCTGAACCTTAGAGCTGAACCTTAGAGGCTGAACCTTAGAGCTGACCTTAGAGCTGAACCTTAGAGCTGACCTTAGAGCTGAGCGCTTAGAGCTGAACCTTAGAGCTGAAATCTTAGAGCTAACCTTAGAGCTGAACCTTAGAGCTGAACCTAGAGCTAGAGCTGAGCCTGAGCAGCTGAGCCTGAGACGACCTTAGAGCTGAGCCTTAGAGCTGAACCTTAGAGCCTGAATGATAGACCGAGTTCAGAGGTTTTAACACTGTTGCTGTAGAATGCATATATATAATGTCCCAGAATCTAGAACTGAGAGAAATGAAGTCTGATGAACTGTTTTTCTACAATTCAGAGGAAAACATTCTTTATTTCTAAAGAAGAATGACAATCTGGCCTTTAAGATGATTTGTCAGCTCTTGTACGTGTTTGTTTGAAGGAGAGTTTCTCATCGATCCAGATGCCCAAGTATTTGTAATGCGGGTACTTGTTCAATCATAATTACCATCAGCTGAGAATAGATATATATTTTGGGTCACTAGAGTGTCTTTTGGAGAACAGCATACATTTTGTTTTATGTGAATTCATGAATCATTTTAAATGAACACAGTCGTGTTGGATGGAGTGAAAATCCTCTTGAATATTTGAACCACTTGAGCAAGAAGGTGCCTTAGCATATAGAAATTGCATCATCTGCATATAAGTGGATGCTACTGTGTTTTAGATTATGCCCAATGAGTTTATATAGATTGTAAATAACAGTGGTCCAAGGACAGAGCCTTGAGGAACACCTTTATTAAAGTTAGAAAATTCAGATTGTGCAAAGCGAAAATTCAGATTGAAAGCCATCAGCAGAAACAGCTTGAGCTCTATTTGTGAGGTCATCGACAAACCATTTTTTAGAATGTGTATCAAACCCAACAGCATCCAGACGCTCCAAGAGAATGATGAGTAAAGATCTCATTGGACACTTCAACTCTCATCGATCACCCAGATGAGGTGCCTAGTGCGAGCACACAACGCACGGTGTATTTGCCTTGGCTCAAAGATGTCTGTGACCCACACTTGTGATGGTTGTGGCGTGCACACTGTCTTCACACTACAGGCCCAGTAGTGCCTTGAGTGATCACAGCCAGTCTTGGATATGGTTTGATGGTGAGTCATCAGTCAGCCACCATGCTAACCCTAACCCAGAGGAACTCCAGAGGAACTCCAGAGGAACGCCAGAGGAACGCCAGAGGAACGCCAGAGGAACGCCAGAGGAACGCCAGAGGAACGCCAGAATGAGCCGAGTCACGACTGCTACTTTGGTTGTGTGGTCTTGTGCTGTGCTGACTCTCTGAAGGGCAGACGCCTAACACGGGGAGCAGGAGGAGGGGGAGATTCCGTGCGTCAAAAACAAAACAGAAAGTGATTAAACACTTAATGTCTTGTTTTTCAGTGAATATAGAATTTTCAAACCAACAAAAGTAACCCGGTGATTTATATACGCTATGCTAACACCTAATATCTCATAGAAGTGTAGAATCAGTTGTGTTTCGCCAACTAGCATCTGGCATGCTAACAGCGCACTTGCATTACCTACCTGGTTTGCAGAGGATTAAAAAAAAAGATGCATACAGTACACAGCAGTCTTATTTCGACCGCGAGAGCTGCTTTTACAATATATCTGGGGTACAGAAAAATCTGGCTTCAAATCGATTTAAAAGGGTACTAAAATTGATAAAACCTTGTGAACTGGCTCTCCACAAGGATGTGTCGTAAGTCTGTCATTGTACTGTATACTTTGTACACCTATGACTGTTACATCTGATCCTATCTGGATCATTAAGTATGCAGATGATACTACTATCATTGGTCTTATTAATGCTCACATACAGTAGATCAGAGGTGGAAAATTAAACAAATTCAATTAGAATGTATTTCTGTAGTAACTCTTTTTAACCTTCCTTTTACGTGTCAATGCTGTTCTATCTTGCAGGAAAATGCCACCATCCAGTTAGCATCAAACACACCTGGTCACATGGTCTCCACAGGACATAGTCCAGTCTGGTACGGTATGGATACGTACACTCCTAATGAGACAGCTAGCCTTAACCAGCTGTGAAAGAGTCTTTTCATCCGCCGGTGCACTGACAATCCCCTCATATCTGTACGCTTCACTTTAAAACCAGAGGTACAATTCAAACTGACATTTCCCATCACATCAAGTTTACATGACTCATATTTCTCATTATTTGTATTTGTATTCACATTTTAAAGGTATCTTTAAATCTATAGGCGTGAGCGTCGGTTCATATGAACGGTTCTTCATCAGCCTCAAAGAACTGGTTCTCCTCCTGAGTGGGTCCAGCTCCACTCTCTCTCTCGTCCGCCTGTCCGTCGGAGGGAGTCGGATCTCTCCTTCACTGTGGAACTCACTAGAAACTACAGGTTTCTACTTTTTCCCAAAGAGGTTTGGTAGTTTTTCCTGGCCGAGAAGGAGGGTCTAAGGAAGGGGGGCTTGGGACATCTGTCTAAGGACACAGGACGCTGGGACATTTCCAAGTCCCTATGAACACAGTTTATTCTGTTTTCCACTGTAGCCCCTCGAGACCACTACTGTTGTGATTTTGGGCGTTACAAAAATAAATTGAATTGAATTGAATCGAAGCATCAGACAAATGTGAAATGACTGTAAAATTGCCCACAAAAAAGTGCAGCGCAAATGAATAAATACGTACATGAATATAATATAATAATACATCTATACCTAAATAAGTCTCAAATAGGTCTCCAGGCCTCGAGTCCAAGTCAAGTCCTAAGTCCACTGGTTTGAGTTCCAAGCCTGTTCAAGTCTTTATTAGATTTCATATTTTTGCAATTCATGTGATTAAAAAAAAAAAAAGCTTTAATTGCTGTCCTGCTTAAGTCCTGCCATAATAGAGAAGTGAGTAGGACCATGCAGAATGTTCTTGTAAAATGAAGTATATCAACTTTATTTTCTACCCGACCAGAGTTTGCCTTTAGTTCCAGATCAGAGTTTGATTTTGCATTCACAATGAACCTTTCAAAGAACGCGTTTAGGTCTGTCCCAAGCACAGGCTGAGTCTGTCCCAGCATGTTGTGATGAACAGACTGTGCTGGGTGTGCGGTGTGTATTTGTGTGTGTGTTGGCCCGATGTTTGGTCTGATAGTGTTGTTAGGAGCAGAATTGCAGGGGCTGGTCCAGGACTTAAACTGGCCACAGGTCGATATCTGACAGACATGGATTTAGAGAAGGACTTTAGCACTAAAAATAACCCCAACATACACTCAGACAGAGTGGCTGACCCCAGTGTGTTGCCAACTACATATGATGAACCTCCAAGACGCAGGAACATATCATTTGTCCCACGGGTGCTGGCAATTCTGTTCAATTTTGGTTTAAAGAGGACCTGCATAATACCGACCATAAGGAGTTTAATGTCAAGAGAAGATAATAAAGGAAGAACTTTCCTGTGTTTTATATGTTTCAACCGGTTCACTTTGGTTAGAAAGTGTCTGCACAGAAAACCTAGTTTGGGTGACGACCGTGGCTCACGTAGCAGAGCTTTCCTGAGCAGCTGGTCCCTACATCGTGGTGAAAAGCAGAAGGGTCTGGAACAGTGGCGGCTGGTTATTAGTGGGTGCACATGTGCCGCAAACTTGACACCGCTAAAACGACATAAAAAAACATTATTTTGATTTCTATATGTTTCATACTTTGTTTGTCAACAGTGTGTTTTAATAATGTATATTCTGACACGATGTAGTCTTCTTACTATATTTGGTCCATTTGTGGGGCCCCTGTGTGCGCCCGAGAGTTTGTCAATTCTGGTACTTCTCTCCGGCGCAGACCGGAGCGCACTGAGCGCAGTGATTGGGTTTCATGTACTTCAGTCATATTTCAGATGTATCCTGATTGAGCCTGCGAGCTTTGTCCCGCCTTCACACACTCTAGTGGTAGAATGGAGAACAACACTATGACTTTCTACTTCACATCAAAGTCAAAATGCATATCAGGATTAAATGTTCCACTTTTCCAAAGTGTTTTCTTGAAGAAAAGAAGAGAAGAGACGATTGTCATTGAACTGGAATGAGCACATTTGATGCTTTCTTATTTTGAGTAACATTAGAATTGTGTGTTTTTTGGCCTAAACCGCTGGACCTCGCTGACCAGACTGGACTCGGACTGGGATCAGTTTCAGCTCTGCATTTTGGACTAAACAAACAGGGCCGTGCAGAGGGGTTTCTGCTTCATTCTTCAAGAGCAGCAAGGGAAGTATTTTGGTTTGGTTAGTTTCACTTTTGAAACACTTTTTTAATCAAATCATGTGTTTAAGGAACTCATGGAACTCTGTGTGTGTGTGTGTGTGTGTGTGTATGTGTGTCTGTGTCTGTGTGTCTGTTGTGTGTGTGTGGTGTGTGTTGTGTGATTGTGTCTGTGTTCCTGTGTGTCTGTGTGTCTGTGTCGTGTGTCGTTGTGGTGTGTTGGTGGTGTGGTCTGTGTGCTGGTTCGTGTGTGTGTGTTGTGTCTGGGTGTGTATGTGTGTGTGTGTGTTGTGTGTCTGTTGGTGTGTCTGTGTGTGTGTGTGTGTGTGTGTAGTGTGTCTGTGGTCTGTGTGTGTGTGTGTGTAGTGTGTTCTGTGTGTGTGTGGTTCTGTGTGTGTGGCTGTGTGTGTGTATGTGTCGTCTGTGTGGTGTGTATGTGTGTCTGTGTGTGGTGTGTGTGTGTGTGTGTGTATGTGTGTGTGTGTGTGTCTGTTGTGTGTGTGTGTGTATGTGTGTGTCTGTGTGTATGTGTGTGTCTGTGTGTGGTGTGTGTGTATGTGTGTGTGTGTTTGTGTGTGTGTCTGTGTGTGTGTTGTGGGGTTCTGTGTATGTGTGTGTCTGTGTGTGTGTTGTGTGTCGTGTGTGTGTGTGTGTTGTGTGTGTTGTGTGTGTGTGTTGGTGTGTGTGTGCTGTGTGTGTGGTGTGTGTGTTGTGTGGTGTGTGGTGTGTGTGTGTATGTTGGTGTGTGTGTGTCTGTGTGTTGTGTTGGTGCTGTGTGTGTGTGTGTGTGTTGTTTTGTCTGGGGTGTTTCTTTATGTGGTGTGGTGTGTGTATGTGTGTGTGTCGTGTTGTTCTGTGTGTGTGTAGTGATGTTGTGTGTGTGTGTGCTGTTGGTGTGTGTAGGTGTCTTGTGTGTGTGTGTGGTGTGTGTATGTGTGTGTCTGTGTGTGTGTGTGATGTGTGTCTGTAGTGTTGTGTCTGTGTATGTAGTGTTGTGTGGTGTGTGTGTGTGTGTGTGGAGTATGTGAGTGTGTTGTCTGTGCGTGTGTGTGTGTGTATGTGTGTCTGTTGTGTGTCTGTGTGTGTGTGTGTTGTGTGTGTGTATGTGAGTGTTGTGTCTGTGCGTGTGTTGTGTGTATGTGTGTCTGTGTGTGTGTGTCTGTGTGTGTGTGTGTGTATGTGTGTCTGTGTGTCTTAAGTGTGTGTCTCTGTGTGCGTGTGTGTGTGTGGTGTTGTGTGTCTGTGTGTGGGTATGTGTTGTGTCTTGTGTGTGTCTGTGTGTGTGTTTTGTGTGTGTGCTGTGTCTGGTGTGTGGTGTGTGGTCTGTGTGTGTGTATGTGTGTATGTGAGTGTGTGTGGTCTGTGAGTGTGGTGTGTGTATGTTCTGTGTGTGTGTGTGTGTGTGTGTGTGTGTCTGTGTGTGTGTGTGTGTGTGCTGTTTCTGTGTGTGTGTGTGTTCGTGCTGTGTGTGTGTGTGTGTGTGTGTTCTGTGTGTGTGTGTGTGTGTGTGTGTGGTCTGTGTGTGTGTGTGTGTATGTGTGTGTGTGTGTTGTTACTGCTGTGTGTGTTGTATTCTGTGTGGTGTGTGTGTGGTGTGTGTGTGTTGATGTCTGTGTGTGTGTGTGTGTTGTGTGTGTTCTCTGTGTGTTTGTCCTGTGTGTGTGTGTATGTGTGTTGCCCCGTACAGATGGCCTGTAACCTACTCTTAGCGTCCTTGCAGACTCATGAGTTCGTTTGCTGAGGTTTGAGTTAAGTCTCAGGAGCCAAACAAGCAACGCTAATGATGCTAATGCTAACCCAGATCCATGCCCGCCCCACAGACCTGCCTGAGAGGCAGAAGTGCTCTCACCAGCGAGGCAGAGTGCTCTCACACAGCAGAGGCGAATGCTCTCACCAGCAGAGGCAGAATGCGCCTCACACCGCAAGGCGAAAGTGCTCCTCACACCAGCAGAGGCAGAAGTGCTCCCACACAGCAGGCAGAAGTGCCCTAACCAGAGAGGCCAGAAGTTGCCTACACCAGCAGAGGCAGAAGTGCCCTCACACAGCAGGCAGAAGTGTCCACACACCAGCAGAGGCAGAAGTGGCCTCACAGCAGAGAGAAGTGCTCTCCAACAAGCAGAGGCAGAAGTGCTCTCACACCAGCAGAGGCAGAAGTGCGCGCTCACACAGCAGAGGCAGAAAGTGCTCCTCACACCAGCGGGAAGAAGTGCGCCTCACACCAGCAGAGCAGAAGTGCTCCTCACACCAGCAGAGGCAAGAGTGCGCTCACACCAGCAGAGGCAGAAGTGCTCCTCACATCCAGCAGAGGCAGAAGTGCTCCTCACACCAGCAGAGGCAGAAGTGCGCCTCACACCAGCAGAGGCCAGAAGTGCGCCTCACACCCAGCAGAGGCAGAAGTTGCTCCTCACACAGCAGAGGCAGAAGTGCGCCTCACACCAGCAAGAGGCAGAAGTGCTCCTCACACCAGCAGAGCAGAAGTGCTCACACCAGCAGAGGCAGAAGTGCTCCTCACACAGCAGAGGCAGAATGCTCCTCACACCAGCAGAGCGAATGCGCCTCACACCAGCAGAGGAGAAGTGCCTCAACACCAAGCAGAGGCAGAAGTGCCCTCACACCAGCAGAGGCAGAAGTGCTCTCACACCAGCAGGGCAGAATGCGCTCACACCAGCAGAGGCAGAGTGCTCTCACACGCAGAGGCAGAAGTGCGCTCCCAGCACAGTCACACCAGCAGAGGCAGAAGTGCTCCTCACACCAGCAGAGGCAGAGTGCTCTCAACACGCAGGCAGAGGCAGAAGTGCTCCTCATAACCAGCAGAGGCAGAAGTGCGCTCACACAGCAGAGGCAAAGTGCGCCTCACACCAGCAAGGCAGAAGTGCTCCTCACACCACGCAGAGGCAGAAGTGCGCCTCAACCAGCAGAGGCAGAAGTGCTCCTCACACAAGCAGAGGCAGAAGTGCTCCTCACACGCAGAGGCAGAAGTGCTCCTCACACCAGAGGCAGAAGTGCTCCTCACACCAGAGAGTGCTCCTCACACAGCAGAGGCGAAGTGCGCCTCACACCAGCAGAGGCAGAAGTGTCTACACCAGCAGAGCAGAAGTGCGCCTCACACCAGCAAGGCAGAAGTGCTCCTCACACCAGCAGAGGGCAGAAGTGGGCCTAACACAGCGAGGCGAGTGCGCCACACAGCAGAGGCAGAAGTGCTCCTCACACCAGCAGAGGCAGAAAGTGCTCTACACCAGTAATGTATTTATTACATTTGCTTAAAAGTGTATGATTTTATTGACATAATGAATGCAATAATGATATATTGAGTTTAACATTTAAAAACTGAATGTTTCTGCGACTTTGGATATTTAACATTTGTTTGATATGTTGACGAATTGTAGTATGCAAGACTTTTTTTTTTACATATGGCAATGACTATCGCCTCCTGCTGGCAACATTGGGGCGATGTCATCTGGACAGATTTTGCTGTCCATGTTGGAGTCAAGCCCACGTTCACACGGACATGTTGATGAGGCTACTACTTTTCATTGTTTTCATTTTTGTCAGCATAAAGTGCATTTTTACATAACTCACAGTTGTCTGCTCCTGGCTGGACTGCGTGGGAGGCTTTTGAAAACAAATTCGGAGGACTGTAACAATCAAAAACAGATATATTTTAATATTATTATTATTAGTGGATGAAAGGGTGGGCAAAATTACGAATGTGAATGTATCTTTCTGTGAATGTTGTTTTAAAGATGTGCAAAGTTTGAATATTGTGCAAATCATGTATAGTTAAAAATGCAGTTGCAATCTATCAAACCAGAGTATAAAGTGATATTATTCAATTTGTGTGTCATTTTACAGTCACAAACAGGACTAAAAAGGACCAGAGTTGGGGTGAGGCGTTAGAGTACTTTTTTTAAAGTAACGAAGAACGTAACGTGTTCGTTTTGCTTCAGTCTCATCTCCTCTCCACAATCCAGAGCTCGGCGTGTTGTGCACATGTGCACTGTGCACTGGTACTGTGAGCTGGTCCTCACGCCAGAGAGAAAGAAACTTTCAGATGCACGTTTTCGTTCTAACCACTATTTTGTATGTGAGGAGTAAATGTAGGTAACAGCGATTGGTGAGTTTGATTTAGATAAACTACAGTTTAAAACAAGTGTGTTCTGTTGTTGTGCGTCGCTGCTCGTGTTGTTCACTGCTTGAGGCCGACTCGTGCTTATTGTATGGCGTTGTAAAGCTCAGTCACACGCATTTACTTTGCTTCTTTATTTGATATTTGAATGAGTATGTTACTGTGTTCAGCAGTTACTTTTAAAAGTAACACTGACCATGACTAAACCAGGACTAAACCAGGACTAAACCAGGACTAAACCAGGACTAAACCAGGACTAAACCAGGACTAAACCAGGACTAAACCAGGACTTATGACACATAATGTTGTCTGAATCTCATTGGGAAAGTCCAAAAAGGTGAGGGACGTTCATTTTGCCCTAGTTGCACAGTGAAACCAGAGGCTGCTTCTTTCCCAGCGTTGAACCGGAACGCACAGCTCGGTGAGGACTAAATGACGTTAAACGGCCGTAGAGTGATGGACGGCAGGCGAAATGTGCGATGGATATGGATATTATAAGCAGATTCACTAGAGTGTCATTTGCATCCCTTCTCACTTGTGCCCTCTTTATTGTTTCCTTCCTTATGCAATAAAAGAAGTGAAAGAGATTGAAATAGCGGCAGAGGGGAGCTGATGTGTGATCATCCAGCACAAGAACACCGCCGAACACTTTAGAACTTCACTGTTATTAGCTTTAGTGAAGCATGAAAAGACTTCATTCTAGGTTTTTGTATCTAAAATACATTCAAATGTATTTGTCTAAAATATGTGCAGTTCTGGACATTTTTACACATGTTACAATTTATTACATTTTATATTTGTATCTTCTTGCTCACAGTGGTCCAGGGACCACTTAGGGAGTAAAAATGACAGAACATTTAAAAAACCCAAAGTTCAGCATCAGAATCAGCATCTAAAGGGTTCATTTTACTGAAGAGTGACTGATCGTCTTTCACACTTTCACACGCATTAAAACACTGATGATTTTGACAGTAAAAGATCTTCCTTAATCTTCTGAATTAACGTGTGAATGCTTTCACGACAATTGAAGGAGCATTTGTCATGACTAATGTCTCAAACATCTGCTGAATGTGCTGAGGGAGCTTCAGAGCTAAAGAGCTAACACTGCAAACCCTTTTCAGAAACCTCTGCGGTGGGACAAGTGTGTTTTCACTTCGCGCAGGCTGGACCCTTCAATCTGAGAGCTAAATAAAGAGGTCAGAGGTCAGCAGACTGTAAAGTTGTAGTTCCTTTTTGTGATCATTCAAGGACATCTGGAGCTGTCAGTGCTGGTTCATCTTGTGCTTTAACTTGGTCAAATAAATGATTTGTGACATTTAGACTTCAGATGAGTGCTAGTTTACAGTACTGCACATTTTAGGAGTAATGATTAGCCACATGTAATTAGTGTCTGTGGGTTATCTATCTAATGTGTAAATGAGTCAAAATACTTGTCGTATCTTTAACGTCACAAAGGTGGGAAATTGCAAAGTGAGTGTTTTTGTGAGGCTCTGAGAAGACGAGCTCATAAACACAGTTGATGAAGCGTAACACGACGAGGAGCAGGGCTAGAACTGGTCCATCAAGCACAAACGCGGGAATAAACCCAAATCAATCAAATGCATACTCAAAAATCGATTTAAGAAGAATATTGGACCTTTGAACACCAAGGCTGACCAGGACAGAGAGGTGAGGAGGTAACATCAGGGTCAGAAGGTCAGATTGCTCTGGACTCTTACAGATGAAACATGCCTTCGAGAGGGCAGAGTTCACAACCTCTCAAGGACACAAGTGCAGGCTCTGGGACTTGACGACCCTCAGAGATCCAAGGGGTGGGCAGGACAGCGCGGGCAGGACAGGACAGCGCGGGCAGGACAGCGCGGGCAGGACAGCGCGGGCAGGACAGCGCAGGCAGGACTGCGCGGGCAGGACAGCGCGGGCAGGACAGTGTAGTGTTTATAGTAAATATTTATATATATTATATAGTATCTTGTTCACGAGTGATGGAAGGATGGAGCGTGAGATTGACAGTTGGATCGGTTGCGCGTCTGCGTGTCCCGGTCGCTGCATCGGACCGTTGTGGTGAAGAAGGAGCTGAGTCGAAAGACAAAGCTCTCGATTTACCGGTCAATCTACGTTCCTGCCCTCACCTATGGTCATGAGCTTTGGGTAATGACCGACAGGACTCCTAGGGGAGGCGTTCATATCCCACCAGGAGGAGGCCCCGCAGGAAGACCCAGGACACACTGGGGGGACTATAGCCGCTTTTCTACTAGCCCTGGTCCCCCACTTTGGAGCGTTATGGCAGATTGCGTTTCCATGGCAAGGGCCCGGCTCCTAGGGGTCTGCTACGTGAGCAGCTGACGTCACTCCAACATAACCAAGGTTTCCTTCATAAATAAAATTTCAATCATACCTTACTAAAGCTTGAGTTAACGACACAACCTCCAGTTTATTGACACCTTTTTTGCCTTTCTTTCACTTCTCTGTAAAGCGTCTACGCTTTGTTTACATCTCTGTATGTAATGCGGTGGATTTGGATAGTGGTAGAAGTATTATGCACTGGAAATATCATAGTTTGGGTCTTGACGTGAACGAGTACATGAGTGCCTTGGACAGGAAACAGCTGATGCTAACATGCACACCCCAAAGTGCAGAGGGGGTCCTGAGATTATTATTGATGGCTCTATTAATCCTACATAGACTGGAGGGCAGCGGTCTGACGCTGACTGACTGCTTAAGGGGCACATTTCAGACCCCCTATAATGGCCCCTGCTCCTAATCTACCCCAGACGTCATTCAGACCAGAATACGACCCTGAATCCCATAAACATAAACATTTATGTTTCCTTCATCATTTTCTTACTAAGAGTAATCCAGTACTGTCCTGACTGAGTTCAGGGGTAAATGTTCCATGTTTAGCTAGGACTGTGCAATACTTGACAATAGTCTCAACTCGGTGAGCTAACCACACCAGCTGACATGGTTTAGATATTAAAATGTCCTCTACATATCAGTTATATCAGAATGTTAACGCTGGAGTGGAGTTTAAGTGAGACCTCTTTAAACTTGCGCTGAAAGGCTTGTATCGGTTTAACACTTCACGATTTAGTCTCAAATGCATTTCAAACCTGTCTGAATCCTGACAATCACAAAACTCTGATGAGGAGTGATGAGGAAACTCGTGTTTTAGAAATTAATGTATGTCAAGCGTTCCCACATCAGGATTTGTGTTAGTGCTCCCTATACTGGCAGCAGAGGGAAGTATCATTGCTAAATAAAGCAAAGCTAACTCCGACATGCTAATGTAAGCACACAGTCGTGATGAAGGTGATTTGAGTCAGAAATGCTCAGAACGAGTCTGTGATGATTTGTACACTTCGAAAGAACTCAGAGACGATAGATGATCTCTGGCCATTTGACAAAGATCAGCTAAAATGTGGAAATGAGTAGAGTGGCATTAATGAAGCTGGTGTATATGGAGAAAAAAGTTGCAGCGGAGTCAGAGGATATGATACATATAAAGGACAAACATCGATGCAAAATGATTGTGACATCATTGGCATATATGTCTTATAATTACCCCTTTTTAATATCAGATTGTGAGATGTTACATTACCTCTAATCATATTCATTAGAGTTACTTAATCATAAATTTGATAACACACGATAATTCAATCAATCCAAGTCAAGTTATTGACATTTGTAGTTATTAAAAGCACACATTGTGAAAACATGTTGCAAAACGAAGCCATCAAGACGCATGCAAACGCACTGAACAAGGCAAACGCTTAGTTTCATTTGAAGAGCACAACATTTCGTAACACAAAGGCAATTCAAAGTGCTTCACACTAATATCAGGAAAAAATTATTATAGTTTAAGTACATAAATAAGAGAAGAGTGCAAAGAAAAGACCATTTCAAGGTCATAATGTCACAGCCAAACATAAACAGTGTTTGTAGCTTAGCATTTGACATTGCCAGAGTAGGAACCGTCTCACATCCTCAGGAAGGACTGTTCAGATTTTAAGCTGCATAAAACTGAAACCATAAGATTCCCATGTTTTAGTGCCTTTTTACTCTCGGGCACCAGCCAGTGAGAGGCCCGTCCCTGATTCCTCAAGTCGAGATGTTCAGTATGGCACTAGAACATGTCCGACAGTTACTTGTTGTAGGCCAATGAGGAGACTTGTATTAAGCAGAGCGCTTTGAAGTCTAAATTCTCCTGAGCCAACAGGGGCAGTGCAACCTGAGCAACAGGACCTATGTGATCGTACTTCCCTTGATTTCTGATCAGGACCCGAGCAGCAGCGTTCTGGATTTACTGCAGCTGTTTTACAGCCTCGTCTTGGAGCAGCCAGTGAGCACGTGCCGATTACAATATAGTCTAATTCTACTAGAGACAAACGCCAATGGATAAGATCTCTCCAGGTCTGTTTAGACACTAGACTTTTGATTTTTAGGCCAATGTTTTTTAGATGGTAAAAAAGCTGCTGATGTTATTGATCTGACGTGGCTGTTAAATTCAAGTCTGAGCCATTATACCCCCAGATTTCTAACTTATTGTAGTTTAGAGCGGGACTCTGTAGGAGACTGTTAACACTTTTCTCACTTTAACTCAGTATGCGCATCAAAGACTGCTCTTCTTAGGGAGCTTTTATTGACCGCAGTTTCAAAGACATTGAATGTTACCAGATTGAAGCGACATGTTAACTATGCTGAGTAGTGGTGCTAACAAACTTCGTCACAGACTTTTAGAAATCTGGAGGTCACACATCAGCAGCATGAGATAACTCAGACTGGTGCATATCTCCTGGACATATTTGATCAGTTACAGGTGCAAAGTGAGCAGCTCTAAGTGTGTAGTTGGTTTTAGGGTTATTTTTTGCATTGTAGAATTGATTAGAGCATTTATTAATGCCCGAACTTTGTCATTAAAAGAATAATGCAACTCATTACACTTGGAATGTGGAAATGAGTTCTAACGGCAGCTGAGCTGGAGGGTTTGTTCATCTGTTTACTGCTTCCAATTATTTATTAACCCTAACAAGACATCAGAAACAACCACACAAACAAACATTCATTCATTCATTCATTCATTTTCTACCGCTTTTCCCATTAGGGGTCGCGGGTAGGCTGGAGCCTATCCCAGTGCCTTTGGGCCTTAGGCAGGGTACACCCTGGACAGTGGCCAACTCGTCGCAAACAAACAATGAGCATAAATATACAAAACACTAAAAGTTGACACTGTGAAAGTAAGCAAGCCAAGAAGATCAAATCAACATGTAAAGTTAATATACTAATTATTTAAGACAAATAATAACATCAAGTAAAGTGCTAGATCCTAAGAGTTAAAGTGCATTGCTCAAGCTTGTGACGGCTTGTGGGAGAAAGCTTTTAGCATGACAAGAGGTTTTACATTTAATACAATTATATCTTCTTCCCGAAGGCAGAAGTTCAAACATGGCTCTGCCACAGGGTTCTCAGAGTCCTGAATGATTCGAAGGGCCCGCTTTAAAAGTCTACACTAGTAAAGAGCCTCAAGAACAGCTGAGCAGACCACATTGTTTAAAGCTTTTCTCTCTATGGATGTAATATAAATGTAAATACTGAACCCCCAGAATATTGTTCCAGCTTTGACTTATTAAGTGGCCATAGTGGCACTGCTGTAGCTGTGCGTCATTTCCTCCGTCTAAACTATAAGTGTGTGTGTCACGGAGGGAAGGAAGCCGCTCGGCGTCGTGACCCACAATGCACCGTGCTGTCAGGGCTCTCAGATAATGGCTCTTTATCACAGGGAGCAGGGTCTGAACACGCTCTGCTGCACGGACAGGGAAACTCCTCACTGTCATTGCGCTTTCTGTTCTTACAATATCATTCTAGTCTACATTCTGCACAGCTACAATATATTTTTCCATCACTTTATTTTTACTACACATTTGGAAGTATCACCTTTAGAACCCTTCACTCATCTAAAAGTGTACACGCTCACTTCAGGTGGATTTTGTGTTATGCACATAACAGTTAAAGAGAATTTTGAAAGTCTCATAAACTCAATGAAGCGGAAATGTGTAATTCCTCAGCGTCGGACTCAGACCTGCACCAGGCGCACTGGAGCGCAACACAGGTGATGAACAAAGACTAAACAATCCACATGATCACATGATCTCAATGATCACATGATCACGTCAGGTTCAGGTTGTTTGCACACAAATCCTCAAGAAAAGCAGAGCTAATCAAACGTCTGCACCGCACCAAGTCGAACAAAAGGGAACGCGCCCAGAAACACGCGCGCCACTCTAATTTTCATCACAGGACCGAACTCAGGGATAGTTTATGTTTTTCCCACATTAAAAGTGTTGAGAGACTTCACAGCGTTTGTTCTTTTTCAACTTCAGTGTAACATTTGGGCAAAAATAGAGGCAGCAGCGTTTTGTTTGTGTGAAGCGTGATATTATTAAAGCGTTAACACCTGCTAACTTTGGACATGACGAATACTCTGGTATTTCGCTTTTCTTGTGCAAATTTTGAAAAATATGCCACATTTTGTTTTGAAGGTGGAGAACACAGTTGCTGTGACTTTAACGCTGAGTGTCCACTGACTCGTGTGAAGGTCCCAAAGATTTGGAAATTCACAAGAAGTCTTTGCCGGACACCGCAATCGGTCTGGAGTAAGCTTTAACGTTCATATAGACGAGGTGTTTATAAGAAGAGCAGTCGTTGGATGCGCAATGTACTGAGTCAATTACCTGGCCCCATCTCTATCTGCCTATTTTGGGGCAAGAGTCCTTGAAAAGGTTGGTTTACCCAACAGCTCACTGATTTCCTCTTAATAACAACTCCATTTGATTGTTTTCCAGTCAGGTTTTAGGACCTCATCACAGCACAGAGATGCTGGTTGGTCAAGGTGACAAATGACATCCACTAACACTGACGCGGGCAAAGCCACAGTCCTTAATTCTGTTTAATCTGAGTGCTGCTCTATGACACTGGTCGATCATGGCGACCCTCTTACAGAGACTAGAGGAACTGGGTGGGCAATCATTGCACTGCCCTAAAGACTGGTTAAAGTCCATCTGGAAAGACAGGAAGTACTGTTGTTGGAATTGGTAACTGCGTCCCAGGCCAGAGATGCCCTGACCTGTGGCTTAAGGGTCAATCATGCAAATCAATAACATCAGCAAGCCTTTTAACCATTTTAAAAACATTAGCTAAAACAAAGTATATGTGTCTAACCAACCTGGTTGGAGACTTATCCATGCGTTTGTCTCTAGTAGATTTAGACTACTTGTTAACGGCGCGTGCTGCTCACTGGCCCTCGTCCAAACGAGCTGTAAAACAGCTGCAGTCATCCAGAACTCTGCAGCTCGGGTTCCTGAGCTAAGAACCAGGAAGTAGCGATCACCATTAGTTCCTGTGCTCAGGTTCTTCGCAACTGGCTCCCTGTGGCCAGAGAATAGACTGTACCAAGCAGCCTCTGCTTGTATAAAGTCTGTCCATGGCCTAGCACCAAAGTAACATCTACATGTTAGTGCCATATGAACCATCTCGGACTCTGAGGACCTCAGGGACCGGCCTCCTGCTGGTGCCCAGAGTCAGGACTAAACATGGGGAATCTGCGTTTCAGTTTTATGCAGCCAGCTCTGGAGTCAGTGTAAACAAGCGTAACTGGAACTGATAATGTCGGTTATCAATCACTTTTCAATCAGAGCTACACAGGTGTGGGGCCTTGAATGTATACAATATTCTCGACAAAATACACCAGTGGTCAAGCCTCAAGCCATTTGGTAGTGCTGTTTGAATTCCCAACGTTCAAAATATCCCACAATGCACTGAACTCTCTGAACTGTAGCTGAAGTGCTGGTTGAACTCAGTGCTCAAAAACCATCTTATACAGCGTGAGATCCATGTAAAAAATCTGTTATTATTATGATCCTTTGTTTATTAGGTTGACATGTGGAGACTTAATGTCACATTTTCAGGATACACCTGTTAAACACGAAAGTGTCACATACACATTTATATAAGCATTTATGCGTATATGTAAGTATGTTTTTATGTATGTATATATGTATGTATATGTATCAGGAATCGTTCATTCATTCACTTTCAATCCGCTTGTTCCCGGTGACTGGAGCCTTGCTGAGTGCCTTTGGGCCTATGGTGGGGTGCACCCTGGACAGTGGCCAGCTCGTCGCAGAGTTAACAATCAGGAATCAGGAATCAGGATATATTTATTGCCATTGTCAGTGAAAATTCACAACATAGGAAAGTGATTTGATGACAGATGCGACATGAGAGGCATTCATAAGAGCATCAGTTGCCCGGGCAGCCGTGCGGCGCCTGCTGGGGAACTTGAACTCTAGGAAAATGAAATACCAGTCCAGAATTTTTCTGTGGATGTGGGGGAAGGTCACAAACAAGAGAAGAAATAGATAGGGGGAAAATGCAGACAGTGGAGTGAAGGCCATGTTGTTTGTGCGCGTGTGTGTGTGTGTGTGTGTGTGTGTGTATGTAAGTATACGTATGTATGTATGTATGTATGTATGTATATGTGTGTATGTAAGTATGTATATACTTACATACTTATATGTAAGTATGTATGTGTATGAACCTAGGTTACTTTTGTGATCAGCCCCACAAATAGTAAATTGTTTAACTCATGTTTTTAATCTCACAGTTCAAACTGAAAGTATCCCATTACTGTGGAAAACTGCTTTTGTTCTCCCTTTGCACAAACAAGGTCAGAAAAATGATTTGAATCTGTCCTCAAAACTATCCTGGCCTCGCAAAACTCTTAGAGAAGCTCATAAGTAACAAGGTCTGTGCATTCTTAACCAAATATTCAAGTTTAAATAGTTACCAGTCTGGATTTAGACCAGATTTAGAACTATCACAGCTGCTACCAAAGTTCTACATGTTATTGCTGTTGCATTGGACAGCCATCGAGGAATGTGCTGCTGATTCTTCAAAGCCCTTTGATTCAGCAGATATTTGTATCTCTTGGAGCGTCTGGATGCTGTTGGGTTTGATACACATTCTAAAAAATGGTTTGTCGATGACCTCACAAATAGAGCTCAAGCTGTTTCTGCTGATGCTTTTAATCTGAATTTTCTAACTTTAATAAAGGTGTTCCTCAAGGCTCTGTCCTTGGACCACTGTTATTTACAATCTATATAAACTCAATTGGGCATAATCTAAAACACAGTAGCATCCACTTATATGCATAGATGTGCAATTCTATATGCTAAGGCACCTTCTTGTGCTCAAGTGGTTCAAATATTCAAGGAGGATTTTCACTCCATCCAACACACTGTGTTCATTTAAAATGATTCATGAATTCACAAAAAACAAAATGTATGCTGTCTCCAAAAAGACACTCTAGTGACCCAAAATATATCTATTCTCTACGCTTGATGGTAATATGATTGAACAAGTACCCCATTACAAATACTTGGGCATCTGGATCGATGAGAAACTCTCCTTCAACAAACACGTACAAGAGCTGACAAATCATCTTAAGCCAGATTGTCATTCTTCTTTAGAAATAAAGAATGTTTTCCTCTGAATTGTAGAAAACAGTTCATCCAGACTTCATTTCTCTCAGTTCTAGATTATGGGACATTATATATATGCATTCTACAGCAACAGTGTTAAAACCTCTGAACTCGGTCTATCATTCAGCTCTAAGTCAGCTCTAAGGTTCAGCTCTAAGGTTCAGCTCAAGGCTCAGCTCTAAGGTTCAGCTCTAAGGCTCAGCTCTATAGCTAGCTCTAAGGTTCAGCTCTATGTGTTCAGCCTAAGGTTCAGGTCTAAGGCCAGCTCTAAGGTTCAGCTCTATGGTTCAGCTCTAAGGTTCAGCTCTAAGGCTCAGCTCTAAGGTTCAGCTCTATGGTTCAGCTCTAAGGTTCAGGTCTAAGGCTCAGCTCGAAGGCTCAGCTCTAAGGTTCAGCTCTAAGGTTCAGCTCTAAGGCTCCTCTAAAGGTTCAGCTCTAAGGTTCAGCTCTAAGGTTCAGCTCTAAGGTTTCAGATTCTAGAGCTCAACTCTAAGGCTCAGCTCTAAAGGTTCAGCTCTAAGGTTCAGCTCGTAAAGGTTCAGCTCTAAGGTTCAGCTCGAAGGCTCAGTCTATAAGGTTCAGCTCTAAGCTCAGCTCTAAGGTTCAGTCTCTAAGGTTCAGCTCTAAGGCTCAGCTCTAAGGTTCAGCTCTAAGGTCCAGCTCTAAGGCTCAGCTCTAAGGTCAGCTCTAAGGCTCAGCTCTAAGGTAGCTCTAAGGTTCAGCTCTAAGGTCAGCTCTAAGGCTCAGTCTAAGGCTCAGCCTAGGCTAAGCTCTAGGCTCAGCTCTAAGGCTCAGCTCTAAGGCTCAGCTCTAAGGCTCAGCTCTACAGGTTCAGCTCTAAGGGTCAGCTCTAAGGTTCAGTCTAAAGGCTCAGCTCTAAGGTCAGCTCTGAAGGCTCAGCTCTAAGGTTCAGCTCTAAGGTTCAGATCTAAGGCTCAGCTCTAAGGTTCAGCTCTAAGTTCAAGCTCTCAAGGCTCAGCTCTAAGGTAGCTCGAAGGCTCAGCCTAAGTCACTCTAAGGCTCACTCGTAAGCTCAGCTAAAGGCTCGAGCTCTAAGCTCAGCTCTAAGGCTCAGTCTAGAAGGCTCAGCTTAAGGCTCAGGCTCTAAGGCTCAGCTCTAAGGTCTCAAGCTCTAAGGTTCATTACAGGAGAAGGACACAGAACTCACCACTGTGAATATATACTAAAGTAGAATGACACTCATTGGATGTGAAGAAGAACAGCACTGCCTTTTGTTTGTGTCTAAAGCTCTCGTTGTCATTTTGCCTGATTATTTGATCACGTTTATTGCACATCAGATCAGGTATTCACAGTTTGAGGTCTCCAGGACATTTTTATCTTACAATCTCATCGTTTTAACACAGAGACAGGAAAAAGGCTTTCAGACACTTTGCTCCTGTGGAACAAAACCAGAGACTTTTTAAATGAAATCATTTTAAGCCTAATAATGATTTTAAAGCACTGGTCAAGGACCACCCGCAGTGCAGATGCACTTGTTTTATATAATCTATAGAGATTATAATAATCTTGTATTGTATGTATAAATGTGTTTTATATAATTTTATCTCATTTTATATGTATAAATGTGTTTTTTGTTTTGGTTAATTTCATTGAATGTTTTATTTGTGTTTTAGTATCCTGTGTTTTTTGTCTATTTTGTGTTGTGTTTTAACAGGGACCCATGAAAAAGAGAACTTTTCTCATTGGGTTTTCTCTGTATAAATAAAACTAAATAAATAAAATAATGTATGTATGTGTGTGTGTGTGTGTGTGTGTGTGTGTGTGTGTGTTTGTATGTAAGTATGTATGTATTTATGTATGTATGTATGTATGTATGTGTGTGTATATGTATGTATATGTATGTATGTAAGTATGTATGTATGTATGTGTGTGTGTGGATGTAAGTATGTATGCATATATGTGTGTGCGTGTATGTATACGTATGTAAGTATGTATGTATGTATGTATGTATGTATGTATGTATGCATGTATATATGTAAGTATGTAAGTATGTATGTATGTATGTATATATATATGTATGTATTTATTTATTCCATATATTTCAAAGCCCCATTAGCTTCCACAAGTAGCCGCTAGTCTTCCTGATGTTTATTCACTATAAAATTTACATTTTCATAAATTATACACCACATAAACCTTTTTACAATATATTTCAAGAAAATACCTCAATACAACATAATATTCAATACAGGTCATTCATACATTTTTTGTTTCAGAGGCTTTTTTAAGAAAATGTGTTCGTTATAGGCCTTATTCTCACAGATTCTAAGCTGCTGAGGATCTAAACATGTTTGTGACATGCTTGTGACATCACCCAGTGTACACTTGTTTTTCTACAAAGACTTTGGTGTTGTTTTATAGAAGGAGCAGTAACACAACAGCAAATATAAGGTAAATCTCCCGGTCAAGGAGGCCTCTGGTATGTGGCTCCTCACAGAGCTAGAATACAACAGTGAAGGGATTTGTGCTGCGTGGTGAAGGTTGACTACTGCACGGTGAATGAGTGCACCGTTATCACCATAAGGCTGACGATATCTGACCACAAAGCACAAATCTACAGTCCACGTGAATATTTGTTTGTCTGAACAGTGCTGGCATATGTGCACTGCTGGACCGCAGCCCTGCGTCTGAACAGGAAGGAACATGCCTCGCCCTGGACTCTTCTCCAGCTCAGGAGTAGCTCAAAGAGTGTGTTAGGTCAGGAACATGGAACAATATTTCTATGGTTTCAAAATGAGCTGGAGGACAAGTCTGACATGGTGTGGTTTATATTGAACTGTCCAAATGACCTGGTTATGGTTCATGTCTCTGTAATTACTGGGCCGATCCACATGAAAGAAAAACTGGCACAAAGTTCAGGGTCTTCTCAGTTAGCGTATGGGACTAAAGAAAAGTCGAGGACTCAAACAACTGAAAATATAGAAATTACTTTATGGAAAATAATTTATCATCAAATTTGAATTCGGAATGTCTTTCTTAGAATGTTGTATGTGTTTTCTTTATAAAGATTTTTTTGCCCGTAGATTTTATCAGACAGGAGAGGAAAACACAAAATGGGGGACGAGAGAGAAGGGAGGACATGCAGCAAATGACAGAGTCGGGATTCGAACCCACTGCACTGCAGCCAACTGCACATAGAGCCCGGCATACAGTGAGACACATGTGACAGGGTGAGACACATGTGACAGGGTGTGACACAGTGAGACACATGTGACAGGGTGAGACACATGTGACAGGGTGAGACACCGTGAGACACCGGAACACATAGTGACAGGGTGTGACACAGTGAGAACATGTGACAGGGTGAGACCACATGTACGGTTGGGACACCGTGAGACAATTGAAGGTGTGACACATGAGACACATGTGACAGGGTGAGACACATTGACAGGGTGAGACACCGTAGAACACATGTGACAGGGTGTGACACAGTGACACACATGTGACAGGGTGAATACTCATGAGACACATGTGACATGTGTGGGTGAGCACGTGACACAAGTGAGACACATGTGACAGGGGTGAGACCACAGAGACACAATGTGACAGGGTGAGAACCATGAGACACATGTGACAGGGTGAGACATCCATGAGACATATGTGACAGGATGAGACATAGCAGGTGAGACACCATGAGACCAATGTGACAGGTGAGAACTAGACATTGACAGGTGGAACACATGTGAACAGGGTGAGACACCATGAGACACATGTACAGGGTGAGACACCATGAGACACATGTGAAGGTGAGACACATGTGACAGAGTGAGACACATGAGACACATGTACAGGGATGAGACACGTGGAGACACATGTGACAGGGTGTGACACAGTAGACACATGGTGACAGGTGAGACACATGTGACAGGGTGAGACACCATGAGACACATGTGACAGGTGAGACACAGGTACAGGTGAGACACATGAGCACATGTGACAGGTGAGACACATGTGACAGGGTGAGAACACATGCAGACAAAATGTGACAGGTGAGACACATGACAGGTGACACATGTGACAGTGAAAATGGTAGACACCGTGAGACACATGTGACAGGAGAACATGAGAACCTTAAGGACACATGTGACAGGGTGAGAGACAGTGAGACACATGTGACAGGGCTGAGACACATGTGACAAGTGATGGACAGTGAACACATGTGACAGGGTGAGACACCAACACATTGACAGGGTGAGACACATGTGACAGGGTGAGACACCATGAGACACATGTGACAGGGAGACACATGTGACACATGTGACAGGGTGAGTGACAACATAGACACATTGTGCAGGTGACACCATGACACATTGACAGGTGAGAACACATTGACAGGGTGAGACACCATGAGACACAATTGACACGGGGTGAGACGAAACCAATGACAGGTGACAACCATGTGCAGGCGAGTGAGACACGCATGAGAACACATGTGACGAGGTGTGACACACATTGACGGTGAGACACATACAGGGACCAAATTGAGACAAATGTGACTGGGTGGGAACACATGTGACAGGAGTAGACGTGAGACACATGTGGACAGGGTGAGACAACATGGACACAGTGAAGACGAGCCTGCACCGGACACATGTGACAGTGTCGACATAGAGCACTAAAGTGTGACATGGTCGAACCAGGTGTGAGACAACATGTGACAGCGTAGGAACATTGAAACATGTGACAGCGCTGAGACCACCATGAGACACATGTACAGGGTTGAGAACATGTGACAAGGGTGCGCACACCATGAGACACATTGAAAAGGAAGTAGACACCTGAGACACATTGACAGTGAGACACCATTGACACACTGTGACAGGTGAACACATGTGATCAGGTGAGAGACCATTGAGACACATGTGACAGTGAGACATATGTGACAGGGTGAACACCGTGAGGACACATGTGACAGGGAGAACACCATGTGACACATGTGACAGGGGTGAGACACATGTGACAGGGTGAGCACCATGAGACACATGTAAGGGTGAGACACATGTGACAGGTGAACACCATCGACGACACATGTGCACGGGTAGAGACACCGTGAAACATGTACAGGGTGAGACACCTTTTGAGACACATGTGACAGGGAGAGACACCATGTGACACATGGCAGTGAGACACCGAATGAACACATGACAGTTGAGACACATGTGACAGGTGAGACACCATTGAGACACCATGTGCAGAGCGTGGACACCTGAGACACATTACCAGGTGAGAACACAATGTTACAGGCGTAAACCATGAGACAACATGTGACAGGGTGAGACACATGTGAAAATTGTGAACACCATGAGACAACAATGTGACAGGTGAACACCGTGAGACAACATGTGACAGGTGAGACACCATGGATCAACATGGACGGTGAGAACCATACGTGAGACCATGAGACACATGTGACAGGGTGAGAACACATGGACAGGGTGAATTACACAATGTGACAGGGTGACATGTGACACGATTGACAGGGGACACAGTGAGACACTGTGAGACAAACATGTGACAGGTGATGAGACAAGCTGACAGGGTGAGACACCATGAGACACATGTGACGGGTGAGACACAATCGTGAATTGTGAAGGAACTGAGACACATGTGACAGGGTGAGACACGTGAGACACATGTGCACAGGGTGCAGACACCATGAGACACATGTTACAGGTGAACACACTGTGAAGAGTGAGGACCCATGAGACACATTGTACAGGTGAGACACACTGTGACAGAGTGAGAACACATGTGACAGGGTGAGCACAATGTGACAACATTGACAGGGTAGACACATGACAGGTTGAGACACCTGGACACATGCTGACAGGTGTGGCACACAGTGAGAATATGTGACACATGTGACAGGGTGAGACACATGTGACCAGGTGAGACACATGTGACATCTTACAACAGTGAGACACATGTGACAGGGTGTACACAGTGGAACACCTGTGAGACACATGTACAGGCGTGAGACACTGACACATTGACAGGTGTGACCACAGTGAGACACTGTTGAGACACATGTGACGGTGAGACACATGTGACACATTGTGACGGTGTGACACAGTGAAGACACTGTGATGAGACACGTGAGACAAGGTAGACAGGTGAGACAGGGTAGACAATGTACAGGATGAAGACAATTGAAGTAGACACATGTGACAGCGGTATGAACCACCATTGTGACACATGTCACATGGTAGGACACATTGGACAGGTGAGACGTCCGTGATGAACACATGTGCACACAGGACAGGTGCACACCATGTGACAGGTGAGAACCATGAACACATGTTGACGGTGAGAACACCGTGAGACACATGACAGGGTGAGACAAATGTGAACAGGGTGAACCACCCATGTGACACATTGACACCTGGGGCTGAAACACATGTTACAGGGTGAACACCGTGAGATACAGTGACACACATGTTGACAGCGGTGAACACATGTTGACATGTTTGTGACACAGTAGACACATTGTGAACATGTCGACAGGGTTGACACTGGAGACACTGTGAGACACATGGACAGGGTAGACAAATGTGATCAGGTAGAAACCATGTGACACATTACAGGGTGAGACACACTGTGACAGTGAGACACTGAGATTACATTTGACAACATGTAACAGGGTGAGACACATTGGACATGGATGTGACACAGAAACACAGTGAGACATGTGACCAGGTTGGACACAGTGAACACTGGAGACAATTGACAAGGTGAGACACGTGTGACAGGATGAGACACAGTGAGACACATGTGACAGGGTGAGACACATGTGACAGGGTGAGACACATGTGACAGGGTGAGACACTGTGAGACACATGTGACAGGGTGTGACACTGTGAGACACATGTGACAGGGTGAGACACTGTGAGACACATGTGACAGGGTGTGACACAGTGAGACACATGTGACAGGGTGAGACACATGTGACAGGGTGAGACACTGTGAGACACGTGTGACAGGATGAGACACAGTGAGACACATGTGACAGGGTGAGACATAGTGGCACACGGTGAGGCAGGGGGAGGCAGGGGGAGGCAGTGACACCCTGTACGACAGGGTGAGGCAGGGGGAGGCTCCATCTCTGAGAGCAGCCAGGCGAGTCGGGCTCATTCCCTGACTCTGCCCAGCTGTGCTCTGCTCTGACCACAGGAGGCCGGAGGAAAGGGACTATGTGGTGAGCAGGGCCTGGAATATTAGCACTCAAGAATAAACTGTTTCAGTGGAAAATGTGAGGAGACAAGGGGAGATGTGGCCCTCACAGGAGTAATGCTTTAGTTTCAGTTTTTCTTTTAGATTTTCATGAATCTGTTTTTATTATGTCTTGGGTTTATATCACATCTTTCAGCAGATGGATCCAGACACCTAAGGCCAGATTTCAAATGACAAATGAAAGACAAACACTAAAGCAAGATTTAAAGATTTAAAACATGAACTCAAGCTTCATCAAGAACTTCAGAAACAGAACTTTCAGTTCAGACATTTCCATCCACACTGGCTTTTCTCCAAGTCTATCAACATAGATTTAACGGAGTTTCTAGAGTTCAGCTCTCAAACACAGCTCATTTTGCAGCTGATTCCAGACGTTTGGGGCACTAAACCAAAAAACTATGGAGCACTGACAAGAGGAAGTGGTCCTGGGATCATAGGCTATATCTGATGATGTTTCTGTGTTTCGTGTGACAGTAAGCAATCTGTAAAACTGTGAAACTTTCATTTGGTACTACATCCACACTTATCGGAGCCCCCGTGTTTCAGATACAGAGTAATCCTGGCTGCTGCAGTCAGACTCAACATTCTGGCCTGAAAATGTTCTTTTTGAAAAGTGCTACATGAGTCAGGGACCTTCTTTCCCTGAGGTCGGCTCCAGCTTGCATTAGCAATAGTTTTGATTGACAGCTAGCATGGCTCATTGCTAAGCGCCCGTACTAGAAGGGGCATGTACGTTCAATAACCTAGCTCCTGATTGGCTCTGTGGTTGCTATGAAATGCGCACTCACCTTATTCCAGAAGTTTCCCTGGGCGCTGCCATACGGCCCAATCCTCTTTCAGTTTAGCAACAATTCATTTGAGCAGGTTGTTTTCGGACATGAGTTCTTCTCTCTCTGCAGCACAAATAAACACACTGAAGCTCTGGTAGTTTTTACTTTGTGCCGTCACCAAGCCACAGTCAGCAGGAGAGGGCCGTTTGATCTGAACCTCACTAAGAGCCTGAGGGGACAGCAGAGAGAGGAAGAGCAGGGGGAGCGTTTTTGGAGTTGCAGGAGCCCTCAAACCTTAAAGACATTTGTGGAACAGGCTTTTAAAGGACACATTATTTGTCTTGTTCTTTAAACATGGTCTTTGCTTTTGCGTCTCATGTTTTAGAACTTTCTGTCAGACGTTCCCTCATCAGGATTCGTGTTTGCGCTCCTGAAGTATCTGCTGGGGACAGAACTTTTGCTCTGTAACTTAAATCAGGAAAGGGTTCAAGGAAACCCCGTTTTGCTGCTGGGGCAACGTCAGCGTTAGGAGAGGTCAAAGGGCAGGCAAAGGGGTGATCTGCCTTTGTGATGGGGGTTGGTACTAACTATAAAGACTGATGTAAAACTTGGATCAGGGTGACTCCAGATCTGACCAAAGAGGAGCTCCCAGGCTTGTCTGTGTATTGATGCTGTTTCTGTAAATAAACATCTTTTAAAATACAGAAGCTAGCTATCAACGAGTTCTTCTTCTGCAACCCAACCACCTCGACCAACACCTTAAGAAGCCACACTCCCTCTACTGGCAGCAGAGGGAAGTACCAAGGCTCAATAAAGCAAAGCTAACTCCGACATGCTAATGTAAGCACACAGTCGTGATGAAGGTGATTTGAGTCAGAAATGCTCAGAACGAGTCTGTGATGATTTGTACACTTCGAAAGAACTCAGGACGAGAAAGACAGAGGAGGAGTGCAGCGTGGGTTTTTGAGAGGCTCAGAGGGCAGAGGAGGAGCAGGTGTGCTTTTTTGAGAGGCTCAGAGGAGGAGCAAGGTGTGTTTTTGAGAGGCTCAGAGGAGCAGAGGAGGCTGGGTGTGTTTTGAGAAGCTCAGAGGAGCAGAGGAGGGGCAGGGTGTGTTTTTGAGAGGCCTCAGCAGGCAGAGGCAGGGTGTGTTTTTAGAGCGCTCAGAGGAGCAGAGGAGGGGCAGGGTGTGTTTTGGAGGGCTAGAGGAGCAGAGCGAGGGAGAGTGTGTTTTTGAGAGGCTCAGAGGAGCAGAGGAGGGGCAGAGGAGGAGCAGAGGAGGAGCAGAGGAGGAGCAGAGGAGGAGCAGAGGAGGAGCAGGGTGTTTTTTTGAGAGGCTCAGAGGAGCAGAGGAGGAGCTGGGGTGTTTTGAGAAGCTCAGAGGAGCAGAGAAGAGGGCAGGGTGTGTTTTTTAGAGGCTCAGAGGAGCAGAGGAGGGGCACAGGGTGTGTTTTTGAGCGGCTCAGAGGAGCAGAGGAGGAGCAGGGTGTGTTTTTGAGAGCTCAGAGGAGCAGAGGAGGGCAGACGACGGAGCAGAGGAGGAGCAGAGGACGAGCAAGGAGGAGCAGAGGAGGAGGACAGGGTGTTTGTGTGTTGAAGAGTCTCTTATTTAGGAGCGAGCGGTGTGTTTTTATTGTCTCTATGAGAGCGAGGGGCCTTAACTACTAGCGTTTACGAGCAGAGGGGTAGCAGTTGTTTTGAGAGGCTCAGAGGAGTACAATGTGAAGTCGATAGTTGACTCGGGCAGGGTTGTGTTTTTGAGCGGCTCAGAGGAGCAGAGGGCAGGGGCTGTTTGAGAGGCTCAGAGGAGACAGGGTGTGTTTTTGAGAGCTCAGAGGAGGGCAGGGTGGTTTTTTGAGCGGCTCAGAGAGGAGCAGGGTGTGTTTTTGAGAGGCTCAAGGAGGAGCAGGATGCTGTTTTTGAGCGGCTCAGAGGAGCAGAGAGGAGCAGGGTGTGTTTTTGAAGCTCAGAGGAGCATAGATGAGCAGTGTTTGAGCGGCTCAGAGGAGCAGAGAAGGGCAGGGTGTGTTTTTGAAGCGAGCAGAGGAGGAGCAGAGGAGAGCAGAGGAGCGAGCAGAGAGAGCAGAAGGAGGAGCAGAGGAGGAGCAGGATGTGTTTTTTGAGCGGCTCAGAGGAGCAGAGGAGGAGCAGAGGAGGAGCAGAGAGGACAGAGAGGAGCAGAGGAGGAGCAGAGGAGGAGCAGAGGAGGAGCAGGAGGTCCATGCGAGCTGGGGAACGACTCCACGTGTCTCAGTCTGTGTCGTATTCGTTTGATGCGAGCAGGTTTTCTCTAAAATATGACTTATTTGTCTCGAAGTGTGAAGAGGTAAATCCACTCGAGAGCTTCAGAGCCAGAGAGCGAATCGGTTTCACTTTATTCTCGAAGAGTAAAGTTACTCATAATAATACTCAAGTAGAAGTACAAAGTAGTGCTTCGAGGATTGACTCAGTGTTACGAAAGAGTGCGACCGGACCTGAGCAGGACAACATGACCTGAGCAGGACAACATGACTGAGCAGGACAACGGACCTGAGCGCGGACAACATGACTGAGGCAAGGACCTGACAAGAGCGACAACGTGACCTGACAGGACACGTGACCTGAGCAGGACAACATGACCTGAGCAGGACAACGTGACCTGAGCGGGACAACATGACTGAGCAGGACAACATGACCTGAGCAGGACAACATGACCTGAGCAGGACCTGACATGAAGCAGGACAACATGACCTGAGCAGGACCTGACATGAGCAGGACAACATGACCTGAGCAGACCTGACCTGGCAGAGCGACAAGACTGACCTGAGGCAGCCGAGCGACCTGACCTGAGCAGGACAACATGACCTGAGCAAGAGACCTTGACCCTGAGCGGGACCTGACCTGAGCAGAGACCTGCAGGAGCAACAACATCAGATGACAGGAAACATGACCTGAGCAGGACTGACCTGAGCAGGAACCTGAACTGAAGCAGTGACAGCATTGACTGAGCAGCGACAACATGACCTGGTGTTTGGTCACCATCACAGCTTTAGGCACCAGTGGACGTTTCAAACACTGACTGAACTAAATTGAGACATGCGTCATATGTTTTTATTTGTCAAATATCAATTTAGAAGTTTAATAAAACGAATGTGATGTCATCATTTTCAATCAGGGAAGTAAAATGACAAACTTACTACGCTAAACTACAAAAACCAGGGCAAAGATGTACAAAAGTTTAGAATCTTCTTCAATATAATAATGTTTCATGCTACTTTAGTGAAAGTAGTAGTTGAACCTGTCACACTCGAACCATGACCTCCGCTCCCGGCTCCTCACTCCTGGCCCTCCCATCCATCCCCCTCTCCGCCTCCCTGGCCGCCTCCTCGGCCCCCTCCCCTCGGCCCCTCCTCCGCGCCCTCC